>JAREIK010003291.1:362981-532455 GCA_029783825.1 Sapria himalayana
AATTAGAAGAATAAAAAAATATGAATAAAAACAAGAATAAGAAGACTACGTAGAATAATTAGAATAAGAAAAATAAGAAGATTAAAAAGAATAGGAATAATAAGAATAAGAATAATAATAATAATAATAATAAGAATAAAAATTATAAGAAAAATATGAATAATCAGAAGTTTACAAATAATATGTAGAATAATAATAATATGAAGATTAAGAAGATTAAGAAAAATAAATAACATAAGAAGAATAAAAAGAATAAGAAGAGTAAGTAGAATAAAATAATAATAATAATAGAAGAAGAATAAAAAGAATAAGAAGAATATGAAGAATAAAAAAATTAAGAAGTAAAAAGAGAATAAGAAGAAAGAAGAATAAGAAGAATAAGAAAAAAAAGAATAATAAGAATAAGAAGAATAATAAGAATAATAAAAATAAGAAGAATGAAGTAAATAAGAAGAATAAAATGAATAAGAAGAATAAGAAAAATAAGAAGAATAATAAAAATAAGGATAATAAGAATAATAATAAGACTGAGAAAAATAAGGAAAAAAAGAAGAATAAAAATAATAAAAAGAATAATTAGAATAAAAATTATGAGGAGATAAAGAAGAATAAGAATAAAAAGAATGAGAATATAAAGAAGAATAAGAATAAAAAGAAGTACCATACGGGCAACCCAAAGCTGCCCTCCAGGGCGAGGGAGATGACGTCTTACACCAAGGTTATGACCGATGAGCAGGTCGAGACTCTCAGAAAACAAATTGCTATTTACGTAACTATTTCCAAGCAGCTCATCGATATGCACAATACACTCTCTGCCCACAAAGATATTTCAGGAGCGCGGATAGGTAACATGCATGGAGATCCATTTATGCAGTCTTCTTGTCAAAAAATCAATCCTAGGCAGGGGTGGACTCTAACACCAGCACAACTCCAGATCCTAGAATGGTTATTTGATCATGGGAAAGGAACTCCGACCAAGCAGAAGATCAAGGAGATCACCTTCGAACTTAGCCGTCACGGTCAAATTTCAGAAACAATGTGTATGACTGGTTCCAGAATAGGCGTGCCCGATCCAAGAGGAAGCAACTCGTTGTATCGTCGAACAATGCTGAATCCGAAGCGGATACAGAAGTTGATTCTCCCAACGGAAAGGTGAAGCAAGAATTCTTTCACTCCTCTCTGCCTCTTCAAAATCCTCTACTGCTAGGAGAACTCAATTTCCAGAAGCCCGAATTAAATCCAAGCCTGCATTTGATAGGAGATGAATATAATCATGGAAAGATGATTGGGGCGGGATTGTCGAAACAGGAAGCTATAATCCACACATGCATGTTGGGGAATACAACATTGCTTGATGTGTTGCTCGCAATTGGGTGCAGAAGCTGGCGGTGACCATTTGCTTGTCACAAATCGGAATCTAGTCTATTCTTTGTCTCTAAAGTTTATTCGAGTTTATATCATGTCAATGTATAACAATTTGTTTGTATTCTAATCCCATTTTTCTGGACAATTAGTAAGCTCGTCCTTTATTTAATCACCGATAGAAAAATGATCTCAGTTTTCTTTTTTCTAATTTGTATTTTCCTAGTAAAAATTAAAATAAAATTTGAGAAGAAAAAAAGAATAAAAAAAAGAAGAATAAGAATAAGAAGTATAAGAAGATTTTGATGAATAGAAAGAATAAGAAGAATAAAAATAAATATTTTAATAATAATAACTAAAAGAAGAATAAGAAGAATAATTAGAATAACAAGAATAAGAAGAATAAAAGAATAAAAAGAATAAGAAGAAAAAGAAGAATAAGAAGAATAAGAAGAATAAAAAGAATAAGTAGAAAATGAAGAATATGAAGAATATGAATAATAAGGAGAATAAGAAGAATAAGAATAATTACAAGAATAATAAGAATAATAAGAATAATAAGAAGAAAAAGAATATGAAGAATAAGAAGTATACAAGAATAAGAATAATAAGAAGAATTTGAAGAATTTGAAGAATAAGAAGAATAAGAATAATAAGAAGAATAAGTAGAATAAAATGAATAAGAAAAATAACAAGAATAAGAAAAATAAAAATAATAAAAATAATTAGAAGAATAAGAATAATAGGTAGAATAAGAAAAATAAGAAGAATATGAATAATAAGAAGTATAAGAAGAATAAGAGAATAAGCCGCATAATAAAAATTAAAAGAATAATAAGAATAATAATAATATAAAGAATATAAATAAGAAGAAGAATAATAGAATAAGAAGAATTAGTAAAATAAGAAGAATACGATGAAAAGAAGAATAAAAAGAAATTAAAGATTAAGATGAATAAGAAGAATAATAAGAATAGGAAGAAAATAAAAATAAAAAAAAATATGATGAATAAGAAGATTAATTAAAATAAGAATAATAAGAAGAATAAGAAGAAAATGAAGATTAAGAAGAATAGGTAGAATAAGAAAAATAAGAAGAATAATATGAATATGAGAAATAAGAAGAATAATAAGAATAATATGAAGAATAAAAAGAATAATAAGAATAATAAGAATAAGAAGAATGAGAAGAATAAGAAAAATCAGAAGAATTAGAAGAATCAGAAGAATAAGAATAATAAGTAGAATAAATAAAATTAGAAGAATATGAAGAATAATAATAATATGAAGATTAAAATTAATAAAGAGAATCAAAAGAATAAAAAGAATAATAAGAATAAAAAGAATAAGGAAAGTAAGTAGAATAAAAATATAAGTAATAATAAGTAGAATAAGAATAATAATAAAAATAATAAGAAAAATAAGAATAAAAAGAATAAAAAAAATAAAAAGAATAAAAGAATAAATAGATTAAGAAGAATAAGAAGAAAAAGAATAAAAAATTAAAAAGAAGAATAAAAAGAATAAGAATAGTAAGAAGAATAATAAGAATAAGAATAATACGAAGAATAAGAAGGATAAAATAATAAGAAGAATACTATGAATAAGAAGAATATGAAGAATAAGAAGTATAAGAAAAATAAGAAGAATAAGAAGAATAAAAAAAATAAGAACAATTAGATAAATAAGAAAAATAATAAGAATACAAAGAGAATTAAGAATATTAAGTATGAGAAGAATAACATGAATAAAAAAGAATAATAAGAAATAGTAGAATAATATGAATTAGAAGAAAAAGAATGAAAAAAATATATAAAATATAAGAAGAACAAGAAGATTCAAAATTTTAAGAAGAATAAAAAGAATGTAAAGAATAAAAAGAATAAAAAAATAAGAAGAATACGAAGAATAAGAAGAATAAAAAGAATAAGAAGAAAAAGAAGAATAAAAAGAATAAGAAGAATAAGAAGAATAAGAAGACTGAAGTATAATTAGAATATGAAAAATAAGGAGATTAAAAAGAATAGGAATATTAAGAATAATAAGAATAATAAAAAAAATAAGAATAAATATAATAATAATAATAAATAAAAAAAGTAGAATAAAAAGAATAAGAAGAGTAAGTAGAATAAATAATAATAATAATAATACTAATAATAATAAAAAAGAAGAATACAAAGAATAAGAAGAATAAGAAGAATATGAATAATTACAAGAATAAGACGAATATTAAGAATAATATAAAGAAGTAAAAAAAGAATTAAAAGAATAGAAAAAAAATAAGAATAAGAAGAATAAAAAGAACAAGAAGAATAACAAGAATAAGAAGAATAAGAAGAATAAGAAGAATAATAAGAATAAAAGAATAAGTAAAATAAGAAGAATCAGAAGAATAAGATGAATAAGAATGATAAGAAAAATAAAAAAAATAAGAAAAATAAGAAGAATAAGAAGAATAAGAAGAATAAGAAGAATAAGAAGAATAATATGAATAATTAGAAAAAAAAGAATACGAAGAATAAGATGAATTAGAAAAATAATAAGAAATAGAATAATAAGAAGAATAAGATAAATAAGAAGAATAAGAAGAATAAGATTAATAAGATGAATAACAAGAAATAGATAAATAATATGAATAAGAATAATTAGAAGAATAAAAAGAAAAAAAAAAGAAGAATATAAAGAATAAGAAGAATAATTAGAATAAGAAGATTAAGAAAAATAGACAAAATAAAAAGAATAAGTAGAAAAATAAGAAAAGATGAATTAGAAGAATTAGAAAAATTAGAATAATTAGAAGAACAAGAAGAATAAGAACTTTAAGGAGAATTAGAATAATATTAAGTATAATAATAATATGAAGAATAAAAATAATAAGGAGAATAATAAGAATAAATAGAATAAGAAGAATAAAATGAATAAGATGATAAAAAAGAATAGGCAGAATAAGATGAATAAAAAAAATAATAAGAAAAGAAGAATAAAAAGAAATAAATGAATAAAAAGAATACGAAAAATAAGAAGAATAATTAGAATAACAAGTATAAGAAGATTAAGATGAAAAAATACAATAAGAATAATAACTAAAATAATAAGAATAAGAAGAATAAAAAGAATTAGAAGAATTAGAAGAATAAAAAGAATAAAAAGAATTAGAAGTATTAGAAGAATTAGAAGAAATTGAAGAATAATAATAATATGAAGAATTTGAATAAATAGAATAATAAGAAGAATAAATAGAATAAAAAGAATAAAAAGTGTAAGCATAATAAAAATAACAGTAATAAAAAAAAGAATAAGAAATGTAACAATAATAAGTAGAATAAGAAGAATATCAAAATAAGAAGTATAAAAAGAAAAGAAGAATATGAAGAATAACTATAATAAGAAGAATAAATATAATAAAAAAGAAATAAAAAAATAATAATAAGAAGAATAAGAAGAATAAGAAGAAAAAGAAGAATAAGTAGAAAAAGAAAAATAAGAGGAATAAGATGAATAAGAATAGTAAGATGAATAAGAAGAATAATACAAATAATAAGAAAAGAATATTAATGAATTGGTCGAAAGAAATGCTTCTTCTTCTTTGAATTGCTCTCTCAAGCTCTAGAGAGAGAAACATAATTTTTAGAGAGAGAAACAGCAATTTTCAGTGAAGAAGTAGCCATTATCAAGCAAAAATGGAGCAAGCGGATTTCTTACTGTATAGGAAATCATTTTCTCAAAATTTTATAAAGACTGCGCTTCATTCATCATCTTCTTCGGAAGTTTTCGGGAAAAAAAACGAGGAACCCTCGATAGAGTTTTCCCCGACAGACACGGCTTCCCTCACTGAAGCTCACAAATATACACTGGTGGGCAAATTCTCACACGGGCATCCTCGCGTTAAAGATATAAGGGCATTCTATGCTTCCTTGAAGCTCAAAGGCCTGATAAAAATAGGAGTCCTGGATGCGAAGCACATCCTCGTGCAGCTCTTTTCAGAAGAGGACTTCCATAGAATCTGATTGAAAGGAGTTTTGTATATCATGGGCTACCCCATGCGAGCTTTCAGATGGACACCTGACTTCTCAACCAAGCAGGAATCCCCATTGGCCCCGGTATGGTTCCTCCTTCCCATGCTCCCCATTCACTTGTTTGATAAATTTGCTCTCTACCACATTGCACAAGCAGTCGGCACCCCTCTTCTTCTTGATGGTGCCACTGGTACTCTCTCTCGCCCGAGTGTGGCTCGGCTGTGCATAGAAGTCAACTTGTTGAATCATATACCTCAGCGAATATGGATAGGCTCTAAGAATGGAGATGGTTTCTGGCAAGATGTAATTCCAAAGTTCCTCCCTCACTATTGCACATACTGTAAGAAGCTTGGACATGGTTGTGATCACTGTATTGTCAAAAAAAAAGCATGAAGAAGATAGGCAGTATACAGACTTTATAGGGAAGGGGAAGGAAATAGTGCAATACAGAATAAAAAACACCATGGCTCTTGAGCAAAATTTAAACAATGAGGGAACTAGCATGGAACTAACTGAAGATGTCCCCCCTAGAATAGAAGAGAAGGAAGAGGTAGAGGGAGAGGATAAAAATAAAAGACATGATTTAATTATGAAAATTGCAGAAATAAACAAAAGGTTTCGGGGTAGTAGGTTTGATAACAGTTTTAGAAGGGAGGAGAGTAGGAAATGGGTAGTGGAAGAAGTTAATAGCTCGGATGAGGAAATAGAGGTGCGAAGTAATATAAACTTACACAAGGGAGAGGAAGAAAATGAATGCATAAAATCCACAAAGGATGATATCGATATACATAGATTTAAGAATAAAATGGGCAACAGGGAATGGGCCTTGGAAGAAATAAAAATTATGACCATACAACTAGGAAGGGTGTGGAAAGAAGACAAAACAGAAAATACTAGTGCTATAAAAAAGTCAAGAAATAGGAAAAAACACCTAAATAGAATATATGATTCAAAGTGCATCAATAGATCTCAGATTAAAACTAACCATAATGTTTAAATTCTTTTACTGGAATGTTAGGGGTATTGCAAACCCTTCCACAATAAAAAGAATTAAAAAAATGATAAAATTATATAATTCTTCTCTTATAATGCTTGCTGAACCTATGGTGAATAAGGTTCAAATAGATCATTACAAAGGAGTCCTGGGCTTTGAGAATGCATTTTCTAATAATAATAGTAAAATTTGGGTATTCTGGAAAAATAAATTTAATATAAATATATTGGAGGAAACGGATCAAATAATCAATTTTAGTCTAGATAATACCCAAGATGAAGTAATCTCAGTAGCATATGCTAAATATACTAAAGAATGTAGAAAGGAGCTTTGGAATAGTATGGCCAAAATATCAAGTTTGAACAAACCATGGATAATAGGAGGTGATTTTAACATAATAAGAAAGGCCAGTGAGAAAAAAGGAGGTAATTCCCCCAACACTAGTGCCATTTCACACTTTAATGAGGCTATATCAAAGGCCAGTTTGATGGAAGCTAACTTTTTAGGCCCACAATATACTTGGTGCAATAACAGGAAAAACAAAGGCACTATATGGGCAAGACTAGATAGAGTTTTATACAATGTGAAATGGTTAGAAAGTTATGGATCTACCGCTGTGAGACAATTAAATAGAACATGCTCGGATCAAAATCCATTGTTAATTACCTTAGAGCAGACCAAATTCTTGAGTAAACCTTTTAAATTTCATAATGCTTGGTGCTTGCATCATACATTCATAAATATGGTTAAAGAGTCTTGGTCTCTGGAAGTCTCAGGTAATCCGGCACAAGTCTGGAATATGAAACTAAATATATTAAAAAAACATCTAAAGATATGAAATAGAGATATATTTGGTAATATAAACAAAAGTATAATAAAAGCAGAAAAAAAGCTCAAAAATTAGAGATAGAACATGAAATATTTCAAGATAAAGAGAGTAGAGAAGCACTTACTAAATCCCAAGCTGACCTTAAAATTAAAACTCCTCATGGAGGAAATTTTTTGGAAACAAAAAGCTAAAATAAAATGGCTAAAAGAAGGAGATAAAAACACAAAATTTTTTCAAAGAGCAACTAAAATCAGAATACACAAACAAAGAATAAAAGGTATAAAAAATAGTAATAATGCCTGGATAGATGATAACACAGAAATTAAAAAGCATTTTGATGAATACTTTGAAAATCAATTTATAGGGGATACATCCTTGAGAGGTGTTGAACTTATACATAAAATAGATTGTAATATTATCAGAGAAGAGAATGATGCCCTTATTAAATTCCCAGATGAAGAAGAGCTTAAAAAGGTTGTTTTCAGCCTGGACCCAAATAGTGCTCCGGGCCCAAACGGATGGAACAATGAGTTCTACCAAAAATGCTGGATTATCATAAAATCTGATCTTCTCAATGCCATTTATTGGATTTTTAATGGAGCAGAAATAGACAAGAAATGGAGTAGCACATATATGGTGCTTATTCCCAAGACATACAATCCACAAAAGGCAGATGATTTCAGACCTATAAGTCTATGTAATTCTATTTATAAGATTCTGTCTAAATTATTGCAAAACAGATTAACTTTTGTCCTTCCTAAAATTATTTCGAAAGAGCATTCAGGATTCATGAAAAATAGGCTTATAATAGAAAATATTTGCTTAGCTAAAGAAATGATTAAAGATATAGGCAAAAAAGTTAGAGGACATAATGTATTAATAAAATTAGAATTATCTAAAGCTTTCGATAAAGTAAAATGGAATGTCCTGTGTTTCACCATGAGAAAAATGGGTTTCTCGGAGACCTGGATAGAATTGATATACAGATGTATATCAAGCTCATGGATTAAAATTCTAGTAAACGGGGAGCTAGGAAGAGATATTAAGCCGCTTAGAGGACTAAGACAAGTTGACCCTCTTTCTCCCTCACTCTTTAATATTTATCTAGAGCTCTTTATTGTCAATCTCAAAGACAAAATTTGTACATGTGAAATAGACGCCTTTAGCCAACCGAAAGGTACTCCCCTGGTGAGTTGTCTTGCATATGCAGATGATGTGGTAATCTTCACTAATGGTAGTGCTAGATCCCTTCAAAACCTGATGAGTTTGTTGAGAGTAACGGAGTAAGAAACGGGTCAAAAAATAAACAGCAAAAAGTGTCATTTTATGATAGCTAAAAAAGCTCTTATGAGTTTAGGACATAGAGTACAAAGTATAACAGGTTTCTCGCAGAAAAAAGGAGCAATTCAATATCTGGGATGCCCTTTATATGTAGGAAAAGTTAAGTCAGAATACTTTGAATTCTTACTCGAAAAGATCAAAAATAAAATTGCAAGAAGGAAAGTTGAAATGCTATCTATGAGCTGCAGGATAACATTAATCACACATGTACTTCAAAGCGTAGTCATGCAAAACCTAATGATCACTCAATTACCAGCCCTTGATAAAAAAAGAATTGAAAAAGAAATGGCTTGTTTTCTGTGGGGGACATATAAAGGTAAAAGTAAGCTTCACTGGAAAAAATGGAAAGATCTCTGTTTTCCAAAACAGGAAGCAGGGCTGGGTTTTATAGATTTGAATGATCTCGCTAAAGCTTGGGCTTGTAAAAGATGGTGGAGGCTTAATGAAAATAATAGTTTATGGGTAGAATTTATAAGGGCCAAATATTGCAAATATGGGGATACGAACACAGAAATAAAAAAGAGTAGAGCTTCACAAGTGTGGATGCAAATGCTTAAACAAAGGGAGATAGTAGACAAATATTCTAAGCTCACTAAAAGTGGTTGGAAATGGACATTGAGTGTAGATGGAAAATTCTCTATCAAAACCATCAAAGATAAAGTGAGAAGTAGAAAGGAAGAGCTTTCACTATTTAAATGGACCTAGAATAATGATAACTCTCAAAAAATTAAAACTAACACATGGAAAGTTCTCTCTAATATTATTCCAATAGATGTAAATATAAAAAAGAAAGGTATTCAACTTCCCTCTAGGTGTGAATGCTGTTTTCAAAAAAATGAATCGATAGATCATTTATTTTCACAAGGAAAGATAACTTTAGAAATTTGGAGAAGATTAGAATTAAAAATGGGTATAAAGCACGAATGCATCCCTCTTAGAAATAGACTTCAAAAATGGTATATAGCATACACGAGAAACTCTTTACAAAAATGAGTTAAAAATAATATACCTCATATTGCTATTTGGTGTATATGATAGGCTAGGAATAATAGTAGATATGAAGGTAAGAGAATGTTGGTGGAAGACATCTGGAAAGCTATAAAGAGAGAATTAATAAGTACTTCAGAAGCTTGCCCGATAATAGTCCGAACTAATTTTCTAAATAATGATATTTTAAATTTTTGGAATCTTACGGTTACTAAGAAAATATCACAAAAAATTATATGAGTTAAGTGGGAAAAACCACCATTAGATAGGCTCTGCTTAAATACCGATGGTAGTTTTGATAGAAATATAGGCTTAGCAGGAGGAGGAGGAGTGATTAGAAATTCTAGAGGTCACCTCATTTTTGCCTTTTCAAGGTGTTATAAAGCCTCTTCTGCACTTCATGCAGAAATCTTAGCATTAAGAGATGGATTGAGGGCCTGTCTCTCGAGAGGACTAAGAAATATAGACATTCAGTCGGACTCTAAAATTGTGGTAGATATGATAAATAAAAAAACGACTTTATGGAAATACGAAGATGAATTAGAAGAGATCGGCCATCTAGCATTATCGTTAAACGCTTTTATCAAACATATATACAGGGAAGCAAATGCTTTAGCTGATAAACTGGCTAAAGAAGGGAAAAATAATAAACATGGAGAATATATAAAGGATTCGATCCCTGATAGATACAAGGGTATAATAAGAATGGATAAGATGGAATATCCATATATTCGAATAATTAAAGTTTAGCCTTAACCTGGATATCCACCCTGGTCCTGTGGGGTGGACTAAAGGGTTTAGATATATGTGGCTATAAGTATACTAGTGTGTGTTTTGCAGTCTAACAGATCCAGGTACAGCACAAAAAAGCAACAACAGTAATGGACTTGGAAGAAGGAATGTGCATAAGTGGATTGCGCGAATAGGACTATGTTGTTCTTGTTTTTTCTTGTTTTTCTCTTTGTTAAACAGACGCAAGGTGGAGGAAGGCAATAATAGAGCTGATAAAAAGATGGATGCTGGATGTTTATACTTTCGTTTGTTTGTTTTTGTGCGTGTTTTCAGTTTGATTTGTGTCTGTTAAAAAAAAATCTGTCCTCTAAAGGAGAACTCAATAAGGAAAGGCTGTTGAGTATGGAAGCTGGAAAAAAGGAGAAAGCGATGAGACACTCATGCGATCAAAATGCTTTATTCAAGAGGGTAAGAAATAACCTGGAAACTGTAGAATTATCTTTTTGGCAGATTTAAAGTCTGGAAATACCTAAAGACCAGAATTGTTGAAGCTCTCTGTTGAGTATGTAAAAAGGATCTGCATGCCCTGTATAAGTATGTATTATAGCTGGATTTTAGAGCTTTCTTGGGCTAGTGAATTAAAGCTATAAAGATGGACAACATATAAGATTTGAAAATATCCAGAATAGAAGACAGGATGATACAACCACTGGAATAACTCCACGCAAACAGCAATCTCCAGCAAATTTAATAAATAGCAAATACCAAAAATGCATTGAAAGCTTATTTTGATTATGTTTTATTTTGTTTGTAGATTAAAGGATGGGTGTAAAAGGGGAAAGGGTAGAGTATAGTTTGTAAAAATGGTATTCCTCCGCCAAAAGAGAGGACTTTGATTATAATAAAACAAATTTTCTAAAAAAAAAAAAAGAATAATAATGAAAATAAAAAGATTAAAAAGAATAATATGATTAATAAGAATAACACAAAAATGAATAATAAGAATTATAAAAGAATAAGAAAATCAAAAGAATCAGAAGATTAATAGGATAAGAAGAATAAGTAGAATAAGAAGAATAAAAAAATCAAAAGAATCAAAAGATTAAAGAGGATAAGAAGAATAAGTAGAATAAGAAGAATAAGAAGAATAAGTAGAATAAGAAGAATAAGAAGAATAAGAAGAATAAGAAGAATGAGATGAATAAGAAGAATGAGAAGAATAATAAGAATAAGAAGAATAAGAAAAAAAAGAATAAGAAGAATAAAAAAATAAGAAGAATCCAAAAAAGAAGAATAAGAAGAATAAGATGTATAAAAATAATATGAAAAATTAAGAAGTATAAAAAGAATAAGAAGAATAAAAGGAATAAGAATAATAAGAAGAAAAAGTAGAATAAGAAGATTACGAATAATAAGAAGAATAAGATAAAGAAGAATAAAAATCAAAAGAATTAAAAGAATATGAACAATAATAATAATATAAATTATATGAATAATAAGATGAATAAGAAGAATAAAAAGAATAAGAAGAATAGAAAGAATAAGAAGATTTAAAAGAAAAAGAAGTGTAAGTAAAATAAAATGAATAATAATAAAAATAATAAAATGCATAATAAGTATAAGAAGAATAATAATTTGAAGATTAAGAAAAATAAGAAGAATAAGAAGAAAAGAAGAATAAGATGAATAAGAACAATAAGAATAATAAAAAGTATAAGATGAATATGAAGAATAAGAAGAATTAGAATAATAATAAGAATAAGAAGAATAATAAGAATAGGAGGAATAATAAGAAGAAGAAGAATAAAAAGAATAAGAAGAATAATAAGAATAAGAAAGAATAAGAAGAATAAGAAGAATAAGAAAAATAAAAAGAATAAAATGAATAAAAACAATAAGATGAAAAGAAGAATAAGAAGTATAAGAAGAATAATAAAAATAAGAAGATTAATAAGAATAAGAAGAATAACCCAATGAAAAGAATAACACAAAAAAGAATAAAAAAAATAAAAAATATAAAGAATATAAAGAATATAAAGAATAAAAAGAATTAGAAGAATAAAAAGAATAAGAAGAATAAAAATAATAAATAGAATAAATAGAATAATAAGAATAAAAGAATAATGAATAACGAGATTCGAAAGAATAAGAAGAATAAAAAGATTAAGAAATAAGAAGAATATTAAGAATAAAAAGAATACGAAGAATATAAATAATAAAAAGAATAAGAAGAATAGAAAGAATATGAAAAATAGGAAGAATAAGAAGAATGAGAAAAATAATTAGAATAATAAAAATAGTAAGATTAAAAAGAATAGAAATAATAAGAAGAATGATAAGAATACAAAGAATAAAAAGAATAATAAGAATACAAATAATAATAAGAATAAAAAGAATAAGAATAATACAAAGAATAAGAATAATAAAAAGAATAAGAAGAATAAAAAGAATAAGAAGAATATGTAGATTAAGAAGAATCATAAAAACTAAAAGAATATGAAGAATAATAATAATATGAAGAATAATAAGAATAAGAAGAATAAGAATAATAAAAAGAATTATAAGAATAAATAAAATAAGAAGAATAAAAAGAATAAGAAGAGTAAGTAGAATAAAAATAATAAAAATAACAAAAATAATAAAAATAATAATAATAAGAATAAGAAGAATTAGAAGAATAAAAAGAATATGAAGAATATGTAGAATAAGAAAAAAAAGAATTATAAGAATTATAAGAATTATAAGAATTATAAGAATAAGAAAAGAAAAAAGAAGAATAAAAAGAATAAAAAGAATAAGAAGAATACGAATAATAAAAAAGTATAAGAAGAATGAGAAGAATAAAAATAATAAGACGATTAAGAAGAATAAGAAGAATAAGAAGAATAATTAGAATAAGTTGAATAATAAGAATAAGAAGAAATTAAAAAATAAGAAAAATAGAAGAATATGATGAATAACAAGAGGAATAAAAAGAATAAGAAGAATAAGAAGAATAAAAAGAATAAGAATAATAAGAAAAATAAGAAAAATTAAAAGAATAAGAAGAATAAGAAGATTACTTAGAATTAAAATAATAAAAATAGTAAAATGAATAAGAAGAATAAGAACATTAAGAAGAATAGGAAGTATATGAAGAATAAAAAGAATAATAAGAATAAGAAGAATAAGAAGAATATGAAAAATAAGAAGAATAAGAAGAATAAAAAGAATAAGAAACATTAGAAGAATTACCATAAGAAGAAGATGAATAATTATAATAATAATAATAATAGAAGAATAAGAATAGTAAGATTAATCAGAAGAATAAGAAGAATAAAAAAAATAAGAATAATAAGAAAATTAAAAAAAATATGATAGATAAGAAGAATAAAAAGAATAATATGATTTGGAAGAATATTAAGAATAAGAAGAATAAGTAGAATAATAAGAATAAAATAATAAGAAGAATAATTAGAATAAAAAGAAAAAGAAGATTAAGAATAATAGTAAGAATATGAAGAAATAGAATAATAATGAGAATAAGAAGTACAAGAAAAATAAGAAGAATAAAAATTATAAGAAGATTAAGAATAATAAAAAGAAGCAGAAAAATTACAACAATATGAAGAATAATAATAATATGAAGAATAAGAATAATAAGGAGAATAAGAAGAATAAATAGAATAAGAATAATAAAAGAATAGGAAGAGTAAGTATAATAAAAATAATAAAAATAATAAGAAGAATAAGAAGAATAAGAAGAATAATAAGAATAAAAAGAATCTGAAGAATAAGAAAAATATGAAGTATATAAAGAATAAGAAGAAAAGAAGAATAAAAAGAATAAGAAGAACATGAACAATAAGAAGAATAAGAAAAATTATAAGAATAAAAAGAATATGAAGAATAAGAAAAATAAAAAGTATATTTAAATAATAAGAATAGAAGAATACAAAGAATTAGAAAAATAAAAAGAATTATAATAAAAAGAAGACTAAGAAGAATGAGAAGAATAAAAATATTAAGAACAATAAAAAAAAGAATAAGAAGATTAATAAAATTAATAAGATTATAAAGAATAATAAGAATAACAAGAATAACATGAATAACATGAAAAAGGAGAAAATCAATTATAAGAAGAATAACAAGAAATGAAGTATAAGAAGAATAAAAAGAATAAGAAGAATAAGAATAATAAGAAGAATGAAATGAATAAGAAGAATAATAAGAATATGAAGTATAAGAAGAATAAGTAGAATAAGAAAAATTAGAAGAATACTTAGATTATTAAAATAAGAATTAAATATTATATGAAGAATAATAAGAAAAATAATAAGAATAAGAAGAATAAGAAAATAAGAAGAATAAAAAGAATAGAAAGAATATAAAAAATAAGAAGAATCAGAAAAATTAAAACAATATGAAGAATAATAATAATATGAAGAATAAGAATAATAGGAAAAATAAAAAGTAAAAAAAGAATAAATAGAATTAGAAGAATAAAAAGAATATGAAGTGTAAGTATAATAAAAATAATAATTATATGAATATGAATATTTAGAAGATAAAGAAGAATAAGAAAAATAAGAATCATAAGAATTATAAGAAGAAAAGAAGAAAAAGAAGATTAAAGATAATATAAAAGATTAATAAAAAAAAGAAGAATAAAAGAATAAGAATAAGAAGAATAAGAAGAAGTAAAAGTATAAGAAAAAAAATAATTTAAAAAAAGAATAAAAATAATAAGAAGAATAAGATGAATACGAAGAATAAGAATAATAAGAAGAATAAGAAGAATAAGAGGCTCTCAAGTTCTAGAGAGAGAAACACGTTTTTTATAAAGAGAAACAACAATTTGCATGGAGGAAGAAGCTAATTTCATGCTAAAATGGAGCAATTTGATCTTTTAAGTGATAAGAAGTCATTTGCTCATCAAATTAAAAGGGCTGCGCATCAATTTTTTGAATCTTCGGAAATTCATGGGAAAAAAAATGGAGAACCCTCGATAGAGTTCTCCCCTCCCGACATTGCCATGCTTGTTGAAGCTCACAAATACATGATAGTGGGCAAATTCTCCCATGGGCAACCTCGCATTGAAGATATCAGAGCATTCTTCACTTCACTGAATCTTATAGGCTTGTCAAAAACTAGTGTTCTGGATGCTAAACATATTCTAATTCAACTATCCACCGAGGAAGATTTTCATAGAGTATGGCTAAAGGAAGTTTAGTATATCTCGGGCTATCCTATGAGAACCTTCAGATGGACGGCTTCCTTCACAACAAAACAGGAGTCGCCATTACACCAGGTTTGGTTTCTCTTCCCTATGCTGCCTATTCACTTCTTTGATAAGCTCTCCCTCTACCATATAGCTAGTGCAGTTGGCACCCCTCTTCTTCTTGATGGTGCCACTACCATGTTATCTCGACCAAGTGTAGCCCGGCTTTGCATAGAAGTCAACTTACTGCAACACATTCCCCACCGTATATGTATTGGTAGTAAGAATGGGGATGGATTCTAGCAAGAAGTGATTCGAGAAAATCTTTCAAGCTACTGCTCCTACTGTAATAAATTGGGACATTCAGGTGAGCATTGTTTGGTTAAAAAATATACAGTAGACAAACAGAGGTATGTCCCTAGAGAAGAAACAAGAAATAGGAGGGAAGAATATAGAATTAAACCCCCTCAACATAATGAATAGAACTGTATGGGTGTTGTTACAGGAATGGAAATAGTGGAATATGTTCCCACTAGGAAGGAAGTTTATGAAGAGGCTAGAAAAATCAGTGATTTTGAGGAAAATGCTAAAAATAACTTAGAGAAAAATGCTAAAAATATGTTAGAAGAAGATTCCGAAGTAGCTAAAAATCATGAATTAATACTAAAAATAGCTGAAATAAATAAAAAATTTAGGAGAGGTAGATTTGAAGCCAAAAAAAAGTGTGCGGGGAGAAGGAAAGGACTAGACGACTTAGGTAATAACTTAGATGAAAATTTAGAGGTCGAAAGTGATTTCATGTTAAATATAAATGAGGAAGATTCTGATTTTATAAAAGTCACCAAAGATGATTTAGAAATTGATAATTTGACAAATATAACGGGAGATAGAGATTGGGCGATGGAGGAAATAAAACTCATGGCATTACAGCTAGGCACGGAATGGAAACATGAAAAATCAAAAGGTTTTAGTTCAATTAAAAAATCTAGAAACAAGAAAAAATAATTAGATAAAACATATGAATCAAAATGCACTACAAGAGCTAGGGCTAAATCCACTTCTAATGTTTAGATTCATCCACTGGAATGTGAGGGGTATTGAAAATCCCTCCTCAATAAAAAGGGTTAAAAAATTGATTCAATTATATAAAACTCCAATTATTATACTTGCCGAACCAATCATAAATAAGGATAAACTAGAATACTACAAAAAGCTTTTAGGGTTTGATTACTCATTCTCTAATAAAAATAACAAAATCTGGATTTTCTGGAAAAGCATATTTAATATAATTATTTTAGAAGATGCGAACCAAATTATTAACTTTTCTTTAGACAATACCCAAGAGGAGATCATTTCAGTGGTCTATGCCAAATATACTAAAGAATGCAGAAAGGAGCTTTGGAATGATATTCTTAAAACTGCTAAAATAAATAAACCATGGATAATAGGAGGAGACTTCAATATTATAAGAAAGGCTAGCGAGAAAAAAGGGGGCAACCCCCCCAAAAAAAAGCTATTGCTCACTTTAATAATATGATATCCGAGGCTAGTTTGATGGAAGCTAGCATTTCAGGCCCCCAATACACTTGGTGTAATAACTGGAAAGTTAAAGGCGCCATATGGGCAAGACTGGATAGAATTCTTCACAATGTCAAATGGCTAGAAGCTTATAGCTCCACAGTCGTTAGACATTAAAATAGAACCTACTTTGACCACAATCCATAATTAATTTCAGTAGAAAAAAATAAAATCAAGAATAAGTCATTTAAATTTCAGAATGTATGGTCTTTACGCCATGATTTTATCAATACTATCAAACATTCATGGATGCAAGAGATAACAGGTAACCCTGCTCAAATCTGGAATAAAAAATTAGAAAGGCTAAAAAAGCACTTAATAATATGTAATAGAGATTCCTTCGGTAACATTAACAAAAATATTATAGAAGCAGAAAAGATAGTTGAAAAAAAATGGTTAGAATACGAAATACTTCAAAATTCAGAAAGTACAAAGGAACTAAATAAAGCAGAGGCTGAGCTAAAATTAAAATTGCTAATGGAGGAAGTATTCTTGAAACAAAAAGCTAAAATTAAATGGATAAAAGAAGGGGATAAAAATACGAAGTTTTTCCAGAAAACAGTCAAAATCAAAACCCAAAAACAAAGAATAAAAGGTATAAAAAACAACCTAAACAAATGGGTGGACACGAACGTAGAAATTAAAAACCACCTAGACGAATATTTTGAAAATCAATTTAGAGGAATTACAAATTTGAATGGAAACTATCTCCTAAATAAGATAGATCATAAAATTACCAACAAAGAAAATGATGCACTCATCAAATTCCCGGATTAAGAAGAACTGAAGTTTATTGTATTTAGCATGGGAAAAAATAATGCCCCGGGACCTGATGGGTGGAATAATGAGTTCTATCAAAACTGTTGGCCAATCATTAAAAATGACCTTCTATGGGCTATACATTGGATATTCTGTGAGGCAGAGATAGGCAAGAAATAGAGCGGTTCATACTTGGTTCTTATTCCTAAAATGGAACTCATTATTAGCCTGTGTAACTCCATTTATTAAATCTTGACTAAGTTACTTCAACACAGATTAGTTGTGGTATTGCCAAAAATTATTTCTAAAGAACAATCATGTTTTATGAAAAATAGATTATTAATGGAAAATATTTGTTTAGCTAAAGAAATGATCAGAGAAATAGGATCAAAATCAAGAGGTCATAACGTACTGCTAAAACTAGACCTCTCAAAAGCTTTTGATAGAATTGAATGGAAAATTTTATGTTTTGTCATGAGAAAAATGAGTTTTTTTGAAACCTGGACGGACTTGATTTATAGATGCATATCAAGTCCTTGGTTGAAAATTCTTGTCAATGGAGAACTAGGTAAAGATATAAAGCCGATGAGAGGATTAGGGCAGGGTGACCCACTTTCTCCCTCTCTCTTTAATATCTACTTAGAGCACCTCATTGTGAATGTAAAAAATAAAATGATCACAGGAAGTATAGGTCTGTTCAGTCAGCCTATTAATACACCTTTAGTGTGATGCTTGGCTTACGCCGATGATGTGATCATTTTCACAAATGGTAACTCCAGATCTCTACATAATCTCATGGAATTGCTAAAAACCTTAGAAGAAGAAATGGGCCGAAAAATTAACAACAAAAAATGCCAATTTATGATTGCCAAAAAAGCTCAAAAAAGTCTAGGGCATAGAATTAATAAAATAAAAGGCTTCACACAGATAAAAGGTGCACTTCAATATCTTGGACGCCCAATATACGAAGGAAACTTAAAATCAATATACCTAGACTTCCTACTTGAGAAAATTAAAAATAAAATAGCTGGATGGAAAGTGGACACACTTTCAATGAGTGGTAGAATTTCTCTGATCACTCATGTATTACAAAGCGTAGTCATGTAGAATTTGATGATTACTCACCTTCCAGTGTCGGATAAAAAAAGATTAGAGAAGGAATTGGTCCATTTCTTATGGGGTTCAAAAAGTGGCAAAAGAAAGTTACATTGGAAAAAATGGAGAGACCTTTGCTACCTCATACAAGAAACAGGCCTCGGGCCCACTGATTTAAATGAGCTAGCTAAAGCATGGGCGTGCAAAAGATGGTAGAGGATTAAAGAAATTAATAATCTATGGGCAGAATTTATGAGAGCTAAATATTGCATAGAGGATGATATATATATAGGATCAGAAATAAGAACAAAGCATCACAAATTTGGATTCAAATGCTCAAACAAAGGGAATTAGTGGAAAAACACTCCAAACTCACTAAAAATGGTTGGAAATGGACTTTGAGTGCAGATGGTGCATTTTCACTCAAAACCATTAAAGAAAAAGTTAGAAGTAGAAAGGAAATCTAACCTTTATTTAAATGGATATGGAATAATGATAATAGTCAAAAAATAAAAACTAATACATGGAAAGTTCTCTAAAATGTTATTCCTTAGATGAAAACATAAAAACAAAAGGCATACAAATTGCCTCGAGATGTGAATGCTGTTTGCAAAAACTAGAATCACTTGATCATCTGTTTTCTCAAGGGAAGGTAGCCATGGAAATATGGAGAAGACTAGAATCAGAAATGGGATTAAAACATGCATGTATTCCTCTTAGAAATTGATTAATTAAATGGAGTAATGCGTGCTTTCAACATAGCTCACAGAAATGGCTTAAAAATAACATACCTCACATTGCTATCTGGTGTATATGGAAACCTAGGAATAATAGTAGATATGAAGTACACAGAATGGACCCTGAAAATATATGGAAAGCAATAAAGACTGAAATAAAATCCGCCTCGGAATCCTCCCCACTTGCAATTCAAAGCCCTCTCCTAGACACTCACACTCTAAAATTTTGGAATCTCACGGTGTCCAAAACAAAACAACTAAAAATCATAGTAATTAAATGGGAAAACCCAGAAAAAGATAGATTAGCTCTAAACACATATGGTAGCTTTGACATGAACATAAGACTAGCTGGTGGAGGAGGCGCCTTAAGGGACTCTAGTGGTCACTTAATATTTGCCTTCTCAGTTCCCAATAATGCGTCATCTGCCCTCCACGCAGAAATATTAGCATTAAGGGATGGACTTAGAATATGTTACTCTAAAGAGCTAACAAATATAGATATACAAATCGACTCTAAAATATTGGTAGACTTAGTAAATAACAAAAGTAGCCTGTGGAAATTGGAAGAAGAGTTAGAGGAAATTAATAAATTAATAATATCCTTAATTGCATCACCCATGCACATATATAGGGAAGCAAATGCTTTAGCAGATAAATTAGCAAAAAAAGAAAAATTTAAAGAGCCCCTCAAATTCTCTCAAGTCTTCCTGGTCCTGAAGGAAGACGTTGCATAATTGAATAATTACCTGCTCAAGTCGTTGTTTATTTATATATTCTTATTGTTCGGAATTTCACTGCAGAAAGTACCTACGGATCTGGTTGTTTTGTTTTTACTTTTTTCTTAGCAGCAAGGTCACCTAAAACAGGAAGAAAGGTCATGCGCACAAGTGTCTCCTGTATTATAGTTCATAAGCTTGTTTGAACTTTGTTTTGATGTGGTCATGTTAAATGGTTTAAGGTTAGGAGTGGTTGGTGTTATAAGTTACTGCAGTTTGTGTTATTATGTTAAGGTAATTTAAAAGTCCACAAAAGTAGGATAGGTTGGGTATAATATAGACAGCTGCTGTCTACAAGAGGGAGCAACAAAAAGCTGCTATGGAGTTGCTGAAAACAGAAATTTGCTGGTCTAAGGAGCAGAATAGAGAGAAGGAAAACCAGTAGAATGCTGGAGGCTGGAAATTTCTTTGTGTCTGTGGCATGTATGCAGGCAACAGGTACAAGGGTGCCCGCGGAGGAATCCAAGTGCTATCACCATGCTTAACATAGACTTGCTGCAAAATCATAGTTTGTAGCTCCCGTTTACATAAAGCTGTTGGACAAAGTTAAAGGCCCGGGAAGGAAAAGTTAGCTTGTTTGAAGAAAGGAATCAAATGATAAAGTTTGATATTTCAACGAGCAACAAAGTGCAGTTTACTACAATGCTGAAAATTACTAAAGAAGCTCAAAATCATTCTCTATGTGGATCAGAATCAGCATATGGATTAGAATCAGGATAAAGACTCAAAATTGTTCTCTAAGGAAAACCAGCATCTGTTTGTCTATGTTTTCTTTATTACATTTACAATAACTAATGCTTAGTGTAGGTAGAAAGGGTGTAAAGGGCTACAGATAGCAAGCAAGTAGGATGTAAAAATGGTATTCCTCCGCCAAAAGAGAGATAATAATTAATAAATACTATTTTAAAAAAAGAAGAATAAGAAGAATAAGAAGAATAAGAAGAAAAAGAAGAATAAGATGAATAAGAAGAATAAGAAGAATACGAAGAATACGAAGAATAAAAATAATAAGAAGAATAAGAATAATAAGAAGAATAAAAAGAATAAGAATAATAAGAAGAATAATAAGAAGAATAATAAGACTAAGATGAATAATAAGAATAAGATGAATAATAAGAATAAGAATAAATAGAAAAAAAAGAAATTAAAGAATACGATGAATAAGAAGAATAAGACTAATAAGAAGAATAAGAAGAATAACAAGAATAAAAAGAATAAGAAGTATAAGAAGTATAAGAAGAATAAAAAAAATTAGAAGAATACTTAGAATAATTAAAATAAGAAGATTAAATATAATAGGAATAATAAGAAAAATAATAAGAATAAGAAGAATAACAAAATAAAAAGAATAAGAAGAATAAAAAGAATAGAAAGAATATAAAAAATAAGAAGAATCAGAAAAATTAAAAGAATATGAAGAATAACAATAATATGAAAAATAAGAATAATAAGAAGAATAAAAGTAAAAAAAGAATAAATAGAATAAGAAGAATAAAAAGAATATGAAGTGTAAGTTTAATAAAAAATAATAAAAATAATAATAATAATACGAATATTTAGATTTAGAAGATAAAGAAGAATATGAAGAATAAGAAAAATAAGAATCATAAGAATTATATGAAGAAAAGAAGAAAAAGAAGATTAAAAATAATAAAAAAGATTAAGAAGAAAAAAAAGAATTAAAGAATAAGAAGAATAAGAAGAATAAAAAGTATAAGAAGAATAAGAATTTTAAGAAGAATAAGAAGAATAAGAAGAATAAGAAGAATAAGAAAAATATGATTAATAAGAAGAATAAGAAAAATAAGAAGAATAAGAAGAATAAGAAGAATATGAAGAATAATAAGAATAATAAGAATAAGAAGAATAAGAAAAATAAGAATAATAAGAAGAATAAGGAGAATAAGAATAATAAGACTAAGATGAATAATAAGAAAAAGATGAATAATGAGAATAAGAATAAATAGAAAAAGAAGAAGAAATTAAAGAATACGATGAATAAGAAGAATAAGACTAATAAGAAGAATAAGAATAATAAGAATAATAAAAAGAATAAGAGTAATAATAAGAATAATAATACTAAGATGGATAATAAGAAAAAGATGAATAATAAGATAAAAAGAATAAGAAGAATAAGAAGGTTAATTAGAATTAGAAAAATAAGAAGAATAATTACAATAAAAAGAATAAGAAGAATAAGAAGAATATGAAGAATACGAAGAATAAAAAGAATAATTAGTATATAAGAATAAGAAGAATAAGAAGAATAAGAAAAATTAGAAGAATATGAAGAATAATAATAATATGAAGAATAAGAATTATAAGGAAAAAAGAAGAATAAATAGAATAAGAATAATAAAAATAATAAGAAGAGTAAGTAGAATAATAATAAAATAAGTAATAATAAGAAGAATAAGAACAATAATAAGAATAAGAAGAATAAAAAAGATTACGAATAAAATGAAAAATAAGAATAATAGAGATTAAAAAAAAGAATATGTATAATAATAAGAATAAGAATAATAATAAGAAAAAGAAGAATAAAACGAATAAGAATAATAAAAAGAATAAAATTTTAAAAGAATAATAAGAAAAATAAGAAGAATAAAAAAAATAAGAAAAATAAGAATAATAAGAATAATAAGAAGTATAAGAAGAATAATAAAAATAAGAAGAATAACAACAATAAGAAGAATAAAAAGAATAATAAGTATAATAATAATAAGAAGAATAATTAGAATAACAAGAATTAGAAAAATAAGAAGAATAAGAAGTATAAGAAGAATAAGAATAATCAGAAGAATAAATAGAATATGAAGAATAAGAAAAATCAGAAGAATAAGAATAATAAGAAGAAAAATGAGAATAATAAAAATAAAAAGAATAATAAGAATAATAAGAATAAGAAGAATAAGAAGAATAACAAGAATAAAAAGAACAAGAAGAATTAGAAGAATAAGAAGAATAAAAAGAATTAGAAGAATAAGAAGAATAAGAAGAATAAGAAGAATAAGAAGAATAAGAAGAATAAGAAGAATAAGAATAATAAGAATCATAAGAATAATAAGTAGAATAAGAAAAATAAGATGGAATTTGAAAAATAAAGAAAGAAGCTTCTCTCCCAATTCTAGAGAGAAGAAGTTGGTTTCTTAGAGAGAGAAACCTTATTGTTGAAGCTCTCAAGCTTTAGTTACGAAAAATTTCTCTAAGATATTTAACAAAAAATATTCTCCTTGGTTATTAATAAATTCGATATACTAATCCCCGTGTTTTGTATGAAAGAGGAGGTGCCACCCATCTACTTCTCGATGGCGGATATCGAGAAGCTCTCTCCCCCATTTAAGCTTACACTTCTCGACAAGTTTTCTCACGGGATTCTCGAATTGAATGATATATATGCATTTTTCAAAGATTTGAAGCTTCGGGACTTGGTAAGGATAGCGTGGTATGATGTAAAACATATAATGATTCAAATAATGGAGGAAGAAGACTTTCTCCGTTTATGTCTCTGCGGAAAGTGGAGCATCTTCGATTATCCAATGAGGCAGTTCAAATGGATGTCTGGATTCAATCCAAATGATGAATCCATGAAAGCCCTAGTTTGGTTTTCTCTCCCTCATTTCCCTTTATATCTATTCTGTAAGCATTCCTTATATCATATCACTCTATTTATGTGTAAGCCTTGGATAATGAATGAAGCTACGACCTATATGACAATTTGAGCGTGGAAAAGGTGTGTGTGGATGTGGATGTTACTACTTCTATTCTGAATAGAGTGTGGGTGGGTAATAGGTATTCAATTGGGTTTTGGCATGATATAATTGCAGAAAACTTACTTCTATTTTCTTTAAACTCTAAAAAATTGGGCCATTCAATTTGGGAATGAATAGTAAAGGGAGGGAGTAAAGGGATATGCATATCAAAATTGTGGGAGAGGGGAAAAATGGGTTAGAAGAAGGTAGGGGGATATGGCAGATAAGGCAGAAGAGATGAGGTTGGAGAAGGGGCAAAAGGAGGGTTTAGGGAGTATGGGGGGGGGGAAGGTAAGAGTTGGGGGAAGAAACATACTAGAATAAGAGATAGGGCATGGAGGAAGGGTTGGGGGGAGGGGAGGCAGTAGGGGCAGAAGGCAGTAGGACATAAGAGTTGGGAGGATGGGAGGAAGAGGGGGATAGAGATGAAGGAGGGAAGAAGATACTATAAATAAAAAAGTGGCTATATGGGGGGGGGGCTTAAAAGATAGAGAGGGCAGGGAGGAAGGGTTTGGGGAAGAGAGAGGCAAAAAAATAGCAACAGAAACTGATTTTGAAAAAGAAATAATAAATTTTAATGGGGTGGAAGACGACCTCTTATTGGAGGAAGGAACCGAAGCTAAAAGCTGGCCCATTATGGTCATGCATGAAGAAAGGCATAGTTTAGACTTGGCATGGATACAAAATGATTCAATGAAGATGACTCAAAAAGAATGGGAGGGGTTATCGGATAGTATAGATAGTGCAATAGAGAAATTAAAGTTGATGAGTTTCCAAATAAGTAAATTAAAATTTGTAAGTAAAAATGAGCAAGCCAAATCAAGTGTAAACAAAAAGTTCAAGAAATAAAAAAAAATATTTAAATATGTATTATGAAATAAGATACTTAACCAGAGCACAGGCTAGACCTAATAATGTACAATAATCTATATCGGAACATAAAAGGAGTAGTAAATACTTCGTCGATAAATAGAATTAAAAAATTAATTAAATCTATAATATTAGAATTGTGATAATAGCGGAACTTATAGTTATTAAAGATTCTCTAGAAATATCTAAAAAGAAATTAGGTCTAGAAAACACATTCTTTAATAATAATGGTGAGATATGACTATTATGGAAAAAAAATTGATATAGAAATTATTTCAGAGGCGGATCAGATCATTAATTTTAAGCTAAATAAAAATACTGATCCAATTATATCAATGGTATATGGCAGTAACTCAAAAGAAAAAAGGAAAGATCTTTGGGGTGAAATGAGGAAGATAGCTAATAAAAATACTCCATGGATCATAGGATGGGATTTTAATGTAGTTAGAAATGCTAAGGAAAAAAAAGAGGAAACTCGCCTAACCCATCAGCTATAGCTCAATTTAATGAGGTAATTAATAATACAAACCTCATTAAGGCTGAGTACTTGGGCCCTAACTTCACATGGTGTAATAACCAAAAAAATAGGGGAATGATCTGGTCTAGACTTGACTGTATTCTCTATAACATTAAATGGGTGGACTATTGTGAAGGGGTGAGTGTGAAACACTCTAGCAGAGCATGCTCAGATCACAGCCCCCTTCTTAAATGATTTAAAGTTAGAGAAAGAAAGAATAAAAGTTTTAAATATCAAAACATGTGGGGTTTGCAAAGAGTTTGATGGAATATTAAGAAACTCATGGCAGGAGCCAACAAATGAGAATCCCATGCAGGATCTACCTATAAAAGTATGTAGGTTAAAATTAGAACTGAGTAGGTGGAATAAAGAAAGATTTGGAAATATAAATAAGAATATCTAGGATGCCAAATCAAAAGTAAGTATATTAGAAATAGAGCAAGAGAATAATCAGGATGAACCTTCTAGAATTAATTTAAACAAAGAAAATGTGGAATTAAAATTATTACTGCATATGGAAGAAGTTTTATGGAAATAGAGCCCCAAAGTAAATTGGCTCAAGGAAGAGGATAGAAATACTAAGTTTTTTAACACATTTGTGAAATTAAAAAATTAGAGACAATAAATAAAAGGTATCAAAAATGATATGAGCAAGTGGATAGACGAGGAAGGAGAACTTAAAAAAGTTTTGGAAGATTACTTTAAAAGACATCTCTGTGGTTACAATCAACAAAGGGATGACTCCTTAATTCGACAAATAGACAAAAGAGTAACTAAAGAACAAAATAAACTATTAAAATAGTTCCCTAGTGAGGAGGAGATAAAAGCTATAGTCTTTAGTGGAAATAAAGACAGTTTAGTGGGTCCAGACAGATGGAATATTGGGTTCTGCCAACAAACCTGGAATATAGTAAATAAAGAGTAGACGACCGCAAATACTTGGGTTTTTGTAGGAGTAGAAATCACAAAAACATGGGCTAGCTCATATATTATAGTGATACCTAAGAAGGATAATACACAAAAAGTGAGGATTTTAGACCTATAAGTCTATGTAATTCAGTGTATAAAATTTTGACAAAAGTTCTGCAGAATAGACTAAATAGGGTAATTCCCTCCATCATTTCAGCAGAACAAGTAAGATTCTTTAAAAATAGACTAATGATGAAAAACATTAATTTAACTACATAACTGGTCAAAGAAATAGGGGCTAAAGTCAGGGGTCATAATGTGATATGAAGTTGGATTTGTCTAAAGCATTTGACAGGATTGAATGAGACATTTTATGCTACACAATGAGGAAAATGAGATTTTCGGAATTCTGGATAGATCTAATATATAGATGCATTTTCAGTGCATGGGTTAAAATTTTAATTAATGGGGAGGCATGTGGAGAATTTAAGCCAATTAGAGGACTTAGATAGTGGAATCCATTATCTCCATTATTATTTAATATATATATATATATATATATATAATTGCTAATAACAAGTTTAAAAGGAAAAATAAAGGAGGGTAATATTACAAGCTTTAAACAACATAGACTCACTCTGATTGTAAGCTGCCTAGCTTTTGTGGATGATTTAATTGTTTTTACAAATGTTGGGAGCACATCACTGAAGAATATGATGAAGCTATTTGATATAGTAGAGGAAGAAATGGGACAACTTAATAAAAATAAATGGAAATTTTTGGTTTTAAGCAAAACACCTTAAAGGACAATTCAAAGAGTAAAAAGAATTACAGGATTTGAGCAGAGTAAAGGGGCGTTAAGAGCTACTTACTATATTCAGTTTGTTCATTTGTAAGCTCATCAATTTTATTTTTTCCAATGCACTATCCCTGTTATTTGGGATCCACTCCAACTCATTTTGTTGTAGCAGCTTTGAGTAATCTTGTTCCAATCCAGAATCTAAAATCTACATTTCTTTATGCACACCCGTGATATGCTAGCTTTTGGCCTATGTTTCTTTTTCTGATAAGAGGTCATCCTTTCCCCATTAAAATTTGCAATTTCTTTTTCTAACTCCAGTCCCCTTCTACTTACCTCTCTCTTCCCTTTTGCCCCCTATCTCTTCCACTTAATCCCTACCCCCTCGGTTGCTCTAGCCCCTTCATCTAACTATTTTTTAATTTCAAGTCTTTTATTTTTTCCTTCCTCTTTATCTTTTTCTAACCCCCCTTCATTCTCTTCTCTCCATTCCCTTCACACTACCCCCAATTCATTCTTCCCCACCTCTCCCCATCTTTTCATTCCTCCTCATTTGCTCCTCTTCGGTCCTCTCTCCTTCTACCACTGCCCTCTCCCCATTCATCTTTTTTGTCCAAACCTTCTCCTTCTCCCTCTTTTCTATTTTGCCTAAAACCCATCCCTTTACCTTTGCAACACATTCCATTTCCATATGCCCCAATTTTTTCTAGTTTAAGTAGTATTTGGGTATATTTTGTGGAACTATATCCTGTCAGATGCCACTTGAGGGACCACTACCCACTCACAACCTTTTAAGAATAGAAACAGAAGCTTCAATTTCAACACAAACCCTTGTCATGCTCGGCCTGGTAATATAGGCCATAGATTCATATGCTATCATACTTTTATTATGACGACAACAATGTTGGTGACTATAGTTATATAGAAGGATATAGACTTAAAAAGAAAAGATAAAAAAAATTAAATATTTCTAGCATGATTGTTGTGTCATGAGTCTTCAATTATCCTCTAGTTAGTAGTGAAAGTAGATAGATATTCATTAAAATATTTAGATCATGAGAAAGTCTCTTGAATCATAGAAAAAAGGTGAGTCTTTTTTATAAAATCATTATGAAATTAGTGAATATAGTTTATAATACTTTTTAAGTAGGCCAGGTAATATGATTGACAACAAGTATGTTTAAGAATGTTCATTACAACTCGAGATATGAACCTCAAATTTTATTAGTTTGTTTTTTTTCTTTTCATGATTAAAAAATGTCAAATTGACTATTTAATGTTTTCTCATGATGCTCGTGCAAATTTTTTTCCAAATGGAGGATTAGTATCTTCATCTATTAATCTTAAATATAATAATTAAAAACTAGTAAAGTGATATATGAAAGGTGCTACAACTTAATTCTTATTATAAAGGGATGAAGAAGTAAATGCTCAATCACTTGTTACATGAGAACATAAATTGTCTGCATGTGACAATTAATTCTTCTTGATAATCAATGACTAATAACTATGATAATAAATAGTTAAGTTTTCATTGATTAGTTGATTAAAGGCTAATCGAAGTCAATCTGAATTGGTAATAACAACTAATTACTACTTAGTAATCATATAGGGTTTAGAGTGAAAACTTATCAGCTGATAAGTATTAACACCATTATTTGGTCAATCATTCGAGAAATTTCTCTAAAATATATTGACTTGACTTCAAATATTTATATTATTTTAGAAAAAGATGACCATAAGATAAGTTCACTCTTAATATTAAAGTGATCATTTGTAATAATTACTACCACGGATAGAGTAATGTCGTTGAGATACTATAATTTTGATTTGATATCTTTTTGAATTATTATATTTTAATACAAAAAGATACAAGAAATCAATTAATCTTACTATGCTTTAATATGAATGAAAACAAACTTAATTAAAATTGTGTATAAAATAATATGAATGAAAAAACTTAATTAAACTATTCATGTTGTATATATTTTTTCATATAGTCTAATTGTTTTAATATATAAACTATTGTCTGACCTAATATCCAAAAAAATTATACTGAAACTTGGACCAACCTAGATCATGCCAGGCCATTAAGATGGTTTGTATACATATATTTTAAGTCTCAGTTTCTTTGCCTTACCCGATCTTGCTCCATTGTAGTAGAGCAAAATTATTTTTAATAAAATTGTATCACGCTTATCATAACCATTTCTTTTTTTTTTCTAGGTGATAAACCTAATCAATATCTACCATGCAGGGTGCCATTTTAGGGACATGGGTTTAGTTGGCTTTGTTTGCCTATAGTTTTGAGTAGGTATGACTTTACTTGATTATTTTATCTTAGATGACTTTAATTATTAGATCATTAAGATTAAATTACACAACTTGTTGACTTTAATATGAATGACTTTACTTTGTAGAAAAATTGCATATAATAATATTTTGTATTTTATCTTTATTATTGATTTATATAATCTTAGTGTTTTTTATTGGTACATTTTTATAAAATAAAAAAGAATTATTTTTTTTAATATTAATAGAGATCTACTATTGAATATGTAGAAATAAAAGAGAAGAAGAATATTCATGATACTTAATATGAAAAATACATATAAACAATACTCTTATATAATAGATAAATGCTACTGATCAATCTATATGTTTTGAGTTTTCATCAACATAACATAACAAAAAAATAATAATGTAATAAGCTAAAATAGAGGTGGAAAATAGGTCATACCAGGCCAACATGATCTATTTTTTTTTGAAGCTAAACTAGACCACAATGTGGTGTCGAGCACATCATGCTTTTTAGCATCGGACATGTTGTGTTGGCCCGACAATAAACAAAGGTGTCTAGCTTGGCTCGTTGTCCTGGGGCAGGATGGGACTCGTTAGATTGGTTTTGGCTCAGGTTAAAAATTAACATGTGGCTAACTCATGCTAGACTGGGCTTGTTTTGACTAGGATCTATTTTCTCACCTCTTGGCTACTTCCTATATCTATATATATTTATTTGAGAAAAAAAATAAAAATAATATTATAAAAAAATTATAATTTATAAAATTTAAACAACACCATATATGATTATCAATGTAAAAAAGTATATTAAAAATATATACAAGTCTAAAAATGTAAATATAAATGCTTATAAAAAATATAATAAAAAGATTATAAAATAAAATATATGATAGGGTAGAGTTAGTGTTATAATATCCCTTGGTTTGGTTTGAATTATCACATCTATAAGTTTTGGTTTCATTATTTTTGTATATGTTTTTAGATTTTATCTTAAAGACTCATTCATGCTTTCTCATAATTATTTAAGCATGATAAAGATTCAATAATATTTGATTATAACTTGGTCTTTCTATCTAAAATTATATTCATCATAAAAAAATATTGATTCTATACTGAATATCTGAGGAGTTAGTATATCATGTTCAAATATCATCTAAGATAACAGAAAAAAAGTGTATTTGTATAATTTACAAATATCTTGATAACTTATTCAAATATCTTGATAGCTTATTCCTATTTAGATGACTTTTTTATCATTTGTCTTTAGTTAACTGAATGAAAAACTTAATCTTAAAATTTGATATTGATCTCCATACTTAGATAATCACTAAAAATATCATATTTATTTTTATAATATTTAAATAAATTATATAATTATTCTTAAATTTTATTTTAGAGTTCTTATAATCAATTTATGATAATTGATATAAATTTGAAATAATATTATTATTTTGATCTTAATCCTATGATTTATATAAGCAATTAAGTAGTAAAAAAATAAAATAAAAGATTAATATATAAAATAATTTTTATATTTTAATTGTCTTCAAAAATGAATATTTTTTATATTTGTTAAATATATTATTCATTTTGCATATAAACCCAAGTATAATGCATGAGCATTTGTAGATGAATTCATATTCATCATATTATATAAGATTATTATAAATTTTAGAAAGTAAATTCTCATGTCTAGTATGAGTCATTGATTATTATTTTATTAATTTTTTTTCTTAACATAGTCAGATATTTTATAATGATAATTAACACATAATTATATAATTAGATATGTATGATTTCAATGATGCTTGATATCTATTTGAAATTTTTTATTTTTAAGCCTATAAACTTACATAGTCCATTAACATTTATATTTTATTATAGATTCTAATATTTTAATATATTTTGTATATGTTTAATGTGTGAGATTATTTTTTATGTTGTTTTACACTATTAAATTTATTATATGATATTTTTGGGCAATTTCACTTCCACGGTGATGATATTAAGATACATAAGACAACAAGAACAATAGAAAAAAAAGCAATATATATCCAATCCAGCAATCCAACCACGACAGAATCAAAACGAGAAATAAAAGGCCAGAAATAACGTGGTTCTCTAGTCGCTCAGTACAACTAGCTACATCCACCAGAAAATACTTATGCGTTACATATTAAACCAACAAAAATTCATCTTATAGTATGCAGTGTAGAATTGTCACGATAAATCACGTAGAGAGAGAGAGAAGAAGACGATGAACAATTTCCCGGGTCCAAAAATAGCAACTCGAAATTAAAAATTACAAAACATTTTATAATTAAAAAATTCTCTCGGTTCATTTAATCGGAGTAGGTCGGATCATGGGATGGGTCAGGCTCTGCTCCAAAAATTTCGGCCTACTAACCAGACACCGGGACCTCTGTTATTGTGCTACTACTGCATCTCCGGCTTCTTAATATCCTTTCTTGCACTTACATGAAAATATTAAAATAGAAATAGAAATATTTGGTTATACAAATAGATTATCAAAAAATAATTTACATATACAGCAAATACATATCTCAAATGTGAAAAATTTCACACAACAAGAAAATATCGATTTAGTTAGGGAATTATCCCTAGCTAAATGTGATCTTTCTTGTAGTGGATGTGCATTTGTCTGATCCTATATTATGTCATACTATTGTTGGGAGCAACATATTTACTATTATTCATCTTGATATTGTATATATTGTTCATGTTGTTGATTTTTTGCTTTCTCTATAAGAAATAATTATCTATTTCTCTATCTTCAATTAAAGAAAAGTATTATACTATGATATTTACTACCATAGAAATTATGTGTGGTTATGTTAGTTATTTGCATATATGAGAGTATTGCTTTCTCACTCCATTATTATATATTGTGATTACAAGAGTGTTATTCAAATTATTCATAAATTAGTCATTAATGAATGAATCATGCACATTAAAATTGATTGTCACATTACACATTATCATCTCAAGTATGACACCATCACTTTGTTTTTTTTTTGTTTTTTTTCTTCCTTATAGCTTGTAGATTTCTTTATTAAGTTGTGTTCAAATTTTCATTCTCGGTTTCTAGTTGACAAACTATCAATGCTTATAATTGGTGCATCATGAGTTTGAGGGGATGCTAAATATATATATATATATATATTTGTTAAATATGGACCTAGTATTTGAAGAATTAGTCTTCTGGGTGGTTAATCGAATTAATATCTTGTATTTAGGAAGTTGAATTACTCTACTTGTATAATATACATGAATAGATGATCATGTGTAATTAATAAAATCAAAAAATTAAATCATAAATTATTATGTTCAATTTTTAGTTTTTCACACAAATCACTTATGTTGTTGGATCGACACAGTTTTGCATGTTTTCCCTCCTTAACTTTTCGTTGAGTCCTAATCAGCGGAGTGCCAACACTAGTCGGAGCATATTAATGGACAGGCGACGGGCTAGTGATGATGGCAACCACTTTTGGAGTGGTCTAGCAACCCAGGCCAAGGAGAGCTAGCCAGAGGCTGGTGCAATCGACACTGGTCTCCCATAAATCCACTATATCAGAATCAAATTATGAAAACGATGATAGAAGTGATGATAGTTACAGCAAGGCTGATGCCGAAGATGAGGAATACCTTGGAAGCCTATTCAGTAAGGAAAGATCCTGCAGATGACTGTCTTCTCCTCAATCTAAAGCCTCTAAAAAGGTTCATTCACTATCATATGATTTTCGTAAAGGTTTTGCATGTATTTCAACAAAAAGGATCTTGCTTCTCTATAATATTTAAGCTTTCGTGTCTTGAATAATGTAGCTGTTAATGGAAAATTGCATCAACTTTGTTTTTTTGACCCAAAACACCTAAGCATAATTTGTTATATGTGACCTATGATTGTGACAGCTAGTTGTTTTATCAACTTATACTTAATTATAAAAGGCCATTAAGCAATTCACTTTCTTTACTAGTTTGCAATTATCAATAGTATTCTTTGATTTGTTCTTTTATCCAACAGCTGAAGTGATCACCAGTAGCAAATATAACTCATAAAAAGAATTTTACAAGCAATGGCATAATAGATGATCAGTTGGTGTATAACTTGGGTGCATCACCAAGAATTGCCAATCTGAGGCTAGAAGAAAAACTCATGGCTGAGGTCTGAATGCTTGTCTTATATTGTCCTAAAATACACACACATATAAATGTCATCCTTGTGCTTTATGTGTATATTCTAGCAAATATTGTGTGCTTAAGGGATACATTTTTTAATTTTTTAATAAATGATCTTTGCAATTTATAGAGTAATGATAAATGTGTTAATGATTCAAAATTTTCTGGCACATCAGATTGATACGAGCACATGTCTTCTAGAATGCATAATTATTTTAAAAGTTTGAAAAAAATCTTCATGTTTAAAATATTAATTATAAAAGTTTGAAGTATGGAGTTGTACGGAAGATCACAATATAAATCAATATGATAAATAAAAAGTGAGACTAGTACAACATATCAAATACATTACTATCAGATAAGTGTAATTTAAATGGTATCTTATATTTATTTGAATTTTTTTATTTTTTAGATTCACTGATAAATATAGATTATTTTAATGAGAGATTATATTGTCCTAAATTAGATATGTAGTTGATATATGTGCTTTGAGTTGATCCTTTGACTTATATTATAATGAATATTTTGATTGACTAAAATATTAGATTTATGTTTGATCTGATTTATTTAGCTAACTCTCACATATTAGAAAATCATATGTAAGATTAATTATCTAATTATTATAATATCAGATATAATTATTATAATAAGCATAATTAATAATTATTTAGATTTTTTATTATAGATTCAGATAGATGCAACTTATCATATACTGAAGGACGAGATGAAATTTTTTGGCCCTGGTTATCTTTTAGGGATCAATGCTTTTACAAGTATTTGAGCATTCATATTTAAGTTGGGATTTTATATATTTGAAAAATAATAAATAAATAATTATTTGGAGATTTGATATAGATACATAATTAAATCTGATGATAATTATCATAAGTGAGATATTTTAGATTAATTATTTATTTGAAGAGATTGAATATTATTTTTTCTCTTTTTATTTTTTATTATAATTTTTAGATAATGATATATAATATTAATTTTGATGTTTCAAGAACAAATAAAGTATATAAAATGAATTATTATTTTTTTCCAAAAAAAATAAGATTTAAGATTATATTATGTGTATAATTTATGTTTATATAATAAATTAACTAGTGAATATTTTCATTAAGGTATTGAATAAATCTCAACAATTTTTTTAAAATTTGATATCATGAGTATTTATTCATCAATTTGTAGTGTATATTATATTTTGTTATTTATTTTGATAAATAATTTTATTAAGAATTTCTCAGGTGATTAATCTCAGGTGTATAATGATAAATAATATTATTAAAAAATTTTCATGATAATGATATATAATATTTATTTTGATATTTCACTAGCAAATAAAATATATAGAAAATGAATTATTCTTTTTCCAAAAAAAAATAAATAAAATGATATTATGTGTATATTTTATGTTTATATAATAAAATAACAAGTGAATATCTTCACGAAAGACTTGAATAAATTTCAATTTATTTTTTTAAAAAATTGATATGATAAATATTTGTTCATCAATTTGAGGATGTTGCATTTTATTTCTGTTTATGTTTTTTTATACTTTATATATGAGTTGTCAACATGTAAGTATACACAATCCAAGTTGGAATTTTATATACTCATTTTATATATTTTAATATTTTTTGAGTTATTTTTTTGCTAATTCATATAATTTTGAGTATAACATTTTATCCTCAAAGAGGTTTTCTCGTAAGTATTGATCATGAGACTATTTAAATATTAATTTTAGTTTTCATAATAAATTAGAAGTTAAATTTCTTTATGAGAGAATAATATATTAAGATGATTGATCACTTGAAAAATTTGTGTATTACATAGTCTCTTCAAACACAGTCTCTACAAAGTTATTGGGTAAATTTATTGTGATTTTTATCTCTTTTTATATATCTTGTTAAAGCAAGAGTCTTATGTACTTGGGTGTTAATGTAATCTTCATATCTATCTTATCATTTCTTAATATTTGGAAGCTTTTAAAATCTGAAGGCTAGATAAAAAAATAAATTGTACTAGTATATTATCTTGATAGTCCTATCTCAAAAGATTGAAGAGGTCGTGCATGATAAATCTTGAATTCGAGACTTACTATTCTTAGAGTTTGGACAAATTTTTATCATCACATAAAGATATGATATCTTATTAGATAGAAAAGTATATCTAATTTAACATTTGAATAAGTCATGAAGTTGAAGACCAAATGGAAGAATATAGTAATCCATTATTTGAATTCCACAAGAATTTGAAAATTGGATTTTAAAATATATCAATTATAATTGGTAGTTACTTATAAATTACTATAAACTCTTAAGAAATCTCTCATTAATAAAGATTTTTTGATAAATGTGTAAGATAAGTGTTTTAAAACTTTATGTCTATGTATATTCCATGCTAATTCATAAGATTTTTAAATCTGAAATAAGATTATTAATCCTACATTGTTTTAATATCAACAAATCATATCCCCCTTCAATTTAAAATCTCCTCATTCAACAACATCTTTCAAATGATATCAATTCTCACCTGCTTTATACACTACAAACTTTTCACAATGAAGAATCTTCGGATAATTTGAATGCTAGAGTGGATCAATTGATACAGGTGAAACTATTTTTTTGGTTTTTTATTGTGTCCCTTCCTAGTGTTTTGCTTCAAAATGAACCCCTCACAATGTAGAAACTTGTTGCTATATTCAAATCGGTACTAAAAATGTAGGACATGAATGCTTTTGGCAATATTTTGCTCAAAATTTCATGAATTCAGAAGACCAACAGATCAAACTATGTTGTTCTTGGGACCAATTAATGTGCACCAACAAGTATGAACTATGAACCCTTTTTTAAAAGAATTTACTTGTTTCTGAATTGCTACATTTTTATCATTTAAAAAAAAAACCTAATCAATTGCCTATGTAACGCTTGTGTATCGTCAAGTTAATAAGAATCTTAATATTTTTTAAATTGATAATCAATTTTTGTATCATTTGTTGTATCTATTCAATTGTTGGCATCATCTTGTTTTGCTAGGTTTGAGTTTTTAATTTTTTCCGGTTACAAGGAACATTGATCTAATATTCATAGTCACTCAAAGGCCAATGTACAGTTTAAGAAATCATCTCTTAAATGCGGCATAGATTTTCGTCAGAATTCATCTAGTGGCATTTTTCTATTCTATGATTGTTGCTTTATTTGAAAATCAGTACTGTCTCGGCAAGAAATACATTAACTCTCATGAGTTGGCAATTGCAAACCACTCTTTAAAACTCATTACAAGCACCGGTCATAAGCAATGGAAGGTTATATTTTCAAATCTCTTGTGCATTTGCGAATCCACTCTTTATTATTATTAAAATGTTTGAATTACTTTACACTTGGATTAAACATGTGGTAGGTTGATATTTCAACATAGTTATACATGTCCATTCATGCATATAAGCTTGGTCAAGGATCATAGAAAGTAGAGAAAAAATGCACAAGGAATTGATGTGGGCTGGTGTGATTTTATAATTGATTGTATTGTATGACTGTATTTTTGCTTGATTATATTAGAAATGTGTTTTAATGAAAGTGATGTGATATAATTATAACATAACTGGCTTGATGAGACTTCTTTACTCAGTGTGATAGTGCTTTTCATCTCTCTGCCCGATCATGATATTCTATCTTATAGGAGGCCCAAGCTGCTGGTTGTAGGATACTCTTTTAAAATGAAACATTAGCAATTATTTGACATGTGATTATTTGATTATAATTTATCTAAGTGTAATTATCCTAGTAAATTTTGATCATAACATACTTGAATTATCTTTTTGTGATTGAAATATTTTTTAATATTTAATGTTGTGTATGTTTTTGATCTGTCAATTTATATTTTTTTCATCTTTTGGATAATTTAGCTAGTGAAAATTCAAAAGTGAATTGGAGTAACTCATTTTGCTTGAATTTGATTGCTTATACTTCATTCACCATTATTGTTGCAATATGAAGGCTTATTTTTTTATTCCCTCATTACTTACATTGCTTGTTTGTGTCCCTTCTAGATTTTGTTGTCGAATCTGTGTACGTGACAGGTGGTGGAGAAAGAATGTGAATCAGCCAATATGGTGCGAAGATGGGCGAGTTAGATTCTTATGAGATTAAAGGAGGAGAAACAATGGGAGAAATGCTTCAAAATCTGACCAAGTTTTAGTTCTCATGTGTAATCAACCTCGCTCTCCCAAATAGAGCAATTGTGCCGTAATATTTTTCTCCCACAAAAAACAATTATTATTATGTTTTTTTTCATTCCATGTCTTGTTCAACCATCAACGTAGTGCTTGAGAATGCCTATAGTGAACAGGGAGCCAGGATGGTAGCCAATGATAGTTTTAGCAAAAATGACAGGGAATTACTCGGCCACCTCGCTCTCATTTATACAGGTCTCTCTCTCTCTCTCTCACTCACTCTCTCGGTTCATATCTTTCGAACCAGTATTGACAAACTAGGTTTTTGGCCACAGGACTCATTAAGCTTCAATCACGATAAAACTGATTGAGATTATCTATGGAGCTTATGCACTAAATCATTAAATTCTTCTTTACAAATAAATGGTTTTTTTACACTGGTTCCTTGATCAAAATTATATCAAAAAAATAATTTTAATTTTGGAGCACTGCATTGCAGGACCAAAGTGGGAATCGAGAATCAAGCGGGTGAGTTCATGCAAGCTTCTTGCATGCTTCACCTTCGTTAATATATTATATTCTATACAAAATTGAATGTAAATAGCACATGCATTACATTTACATTCATTTTATAGCAGGCACAAAAACTCATACAATGGAAGTTGGCTTGCCAGAGCAGCAACAACAAAACCTCCAGCAAGTTGCTGCCACGAAGAAGCTCAACCAGGCAATACTGCAGCAACTCAACTTAGAGTGAGTGAAGTCTAGAACCATCATACTTTACAAAGCAATCAGTCGTATTCTATAAGTCTTCGATGCTTACTCCTGAACAAAAACAATTTTTTCTCAATCTAATAGTCCCTATTTAATGCATATTCAGATGCACAAACACCATCTCCAAGAAAGAAAATACTAGACGATGAGAGTGGGTGTTGTATGTTTAAAGATGCAATTGAGTACATACTGCAACCATGAATAACCAAAATTTTGAAGAAAAATTGGTTTAAATTGATTATTACAAATTGTAGCAATTATTCGAGGACTTAAGGCAATGGATATAACTCTAAGATGAGTCCATTTTAGTTGTTTTCTCTATTTGTACACAAAGCTGGCTCAACATATAAATCTGGTTCAATATAGAAATGGCTTCTACACAAAGAGGATTATCCAGATCTAAAACTGTCCTAAGGCCAGAGAGGATAGCTGGAGGTTTTTTTCTTCCACACATTAAATAACTTGAGAAGTGTATGTATATGTTCATTGATTCAATCTTAAGCTTCTGTGTTACCTTTTTTTTCTTGTAAGAAAAAACTATTGAGAGCAATTGATGTGCACCATGCTGATGTGAAACAAGATCGGTTGTTTGATTGTGAAAATGCATCATCTGCTAGTTTCAACTTGAAAACTAAATCAGAGCTACGGCTATTCTCTGATCAAGTTGGTGCTCCTCAATTGCAATAAGCTCCCTTGGCAATGAACTAAAATGTCATGTCAGTCCTTCCTTTTTCATATGACTTATGGGGGAAAATGTTATTATTATGTCATTTTATATTGCATGTAACTTTCTTTAATCAAAATTGGGTCAATCATCCATTTGCAGCATGACAACTAGAAAATGGCTTCATAACCTTCTGAATATTTTTCCTATTATAGAAAAAATATTGCGACAGTGGCAGCATCGGCAGTGGCGGTAGCCGCCGCAACGGCCAGCGGCGGCATCGGTGGCATCGAGTTCAGCGGTGGTAGTAGAAGCAGCAGTAGCTGCAGTAGTATCATTGGCAGTGGTAGTGGTAGTGGCAGCAATGGCAGCGATGGCAGCAGTGGCAATGGCGATAGTGGTGGTAGCGGTGGCAGTAGCCGTAGTGGCAGTGGCAGTAGTAGTAGGGGCAGCATCGATAGTGGGAGCAGCAGGAATGACAACATATGTGGTATATACATATGTATATAGTCAGTATATACGTACATATAATTTTGTAGTATTTAATGTACATATATACTGAGTATATATGTACTCGGTATATATGTATGCATAATACTGTAATTTATATGTACAAATACTGCAATAATATATGTACGAGTAATATGTTAGTATATATGTACATATTTACTGTAGTAATATATATTTATCAAAACATAGTTTTTTTTAAATATATTTTAATTTGATTTAGTGGTTTAAATTTTTTACAGATGTGGCACCACATTGTTTCCCATATGCAGTTTGTATAAGCGAAGGGATTTTTCAACATATATGAAGCACCGTGACTCGGACAACTTTTTTGCAGCAGAAAGTTGGTGATCGAGGAGCAGAGGGATAGAAATCAACACCAATGGATTAATAGATTATACTTTATGCACAATCGGCAGATACATTGATTAATAAGAAGTAATATAATTTTTGTTATTTTTATGTTTAATTATTTAAAATATTGTATTAGAATAAGTTATTAAATGAATTTTATTTGTTGAATTTAAAATTTTCATTTATTATTTCTGTTTTTATTCAATTTAATATAAAAATATTAAATTATTTAATTAAATTTTAGTTTAAGCTGTATGACAATCAACTTTAATTCGTGTTTGATCATGTCTATAAAAACTATTCTTATATATCTGTGAAAATGTTTTTGTGTCTTTGAATTTTTTGGGTGGGGTTTTAGCCTATTATAGGTATGTTATCAGCAGCAATAGCAGCAACGGCAGCAAAAGAGACAGCGACGGTAGTGGTGGCAGCGACAAAAGTGGTGGTGACAGTAGTAGCTGGGCGTGCAGTGGCAGCAGCAGCAGCTGTTGGACTGGCAGTGGCGAGAGCGATGGCATCGGAGCCAGTGACAGTGGATGTAGCTGCAACTGCACCGGAAGCATGGGCGGTAGCTACAGTTGCACTGAAAGTAGTGGCAGCACTGGAAGTAGTGGCTGTAGTGGTAGAGACGGATCGGTAGCAGGAGCAGCGGCGATAGCAGGGCGGCATCGGCGATAGCAGTGGTGGTAACAGGGCGGCATCGGAGGCAGTGGCAGCTGCAACATGTAGCGGCATCACCATAAATAGGGGGAACGGTGGCAGACCTAGCAGTGGAAAATAGTGGCAATGGCCTGTGGCGGCAGCTATGGCAACAGTGGTGGCGGCATCGGCGACAGCGGTGGTAGTAGAGTCATCAGTAGCGACGACGACAACAGCAGTGGTATTGGTAGTGATAGCGGCAATGGCAGCAACATCAATAGCAGCATCAGGAGCGGCAGCGGGAGCAACAGCAACAACACCAAATGAGGTATATACATACGAATAAAGTCAGTATATAAGTACATATAATAATACAGTATTTTATGTATATATATATTGAGTATATTTGTACTCAGTTTATATGTACACATAATACTATTATTTTTATGTACATATACTGTAATAATATATGCACGAGTGAAATGCTAGAATATATTTACATATATACTGCAGAATTATATATGTATCAAAACATAACTTTTTTTAATTTGACAAAGTGCTTTAAATTTCTTGTAGATATGATATCGCATTGTTCCTCATACAAAGCTTTTATAAGTGATGAGATTTTTCACTAGACATTACATGTCGTCACTCAGACACCTTTGTCATAGTAGAAATATGATGATCGGAGGAGCAGAGGGAGAGAAAGCAACATCAATGAATGGATATATAATAATATATTCATTATCGGTAGATACATTATGAATAAGATAAAATTAAATTTTGTTATTTTTTTGTTATAGTTATGTAAACTATTGAATTAGAATAAGATATTAAATGATCTTATTTTTTGTTTATCTTAAATTATTTAAAGTTTCAATTTTTATTCAATTTGATATAAAAATATAATATTATTTAATTAAAAAATTTTAAAATAAATTAAATTTTGAGATTATTTTTAATATTAAAATAACTAGGATAAAATACATTGCAAAATTAGCAAGGGAAAAATCCCTTGCTAATTTAGCTAGGAAAATATTAAAATTAACGACAGATTTTCAGTCGCTAAATTTATTTAGCTAGGGACTATATCGATCGCTAAAATTTATAGATTAGTAGTTTAGCTAGGGAATAATCAGTCATTATTTTCGTTTAGCGACAGAAATTCTCAATTACCTTGCTAATATAGCTAGGGAATTTATCTTTTTTAGCAAGGGATTTTTCTATCGCTAAATTTTTAGCTAGAGATAATTTTCGTCGCTAAATTTTAGCAAGAAGCACTTTGGATAGAGAACCGATACGTCAGTAATCCGTCACTATTTCCTGTTTAGCGACGGAAAATGCCCATTTAGCTAGGGAATTGTCGCTAGCTAAATGAGATTTTTCTTGTTGTGTACAAGAATAAGAATAATAAAAAGTACAAGAATTAAAAGAATAAGATGAATGAGAAGAAGAATAATAATATGAACAATAAGATTAATAAGAAGAATAAAAAGAATAAGAATAATAAGAAGAATAAGAAGAATAAGTGAAATAAGAAGAATAAAAAGAATAAAAAGAATAAGAAGAATAAGAAAAATAAGAAGAACAAGAAGAAGAAGTAGGATAAAAAGAAAAATAAGAATATGAAGAAAATTAAGAATAAGAAGAATAATAAAAATATGAAGAATAAAAGAATAAGAAGAATAAAATGAATTAGAAGAATAAGAATAATAAGAAGAAAAGAAAGAATAAGAAGAAAAAGAAATTTAAAAAGAATAAGAAGAATAAGAAAAATAAGCAAAATAAAAAGAATTACAAGAACGAGAAAAAAAATCAATAAGAAGAATAAGAAGATAAAGAAAAATAAGAAAAATAAGAATAATAAGAAGAATTAGAAGAATACAAATAATAATAAGATTAATAAGAATAAGAAGAATAAAAATAATAGTATGAACAAGAAGAAAAATAGGAATCAGAAGAATAATAAGAATAAAAAGAATAAGAGATATAATAAGAATAATAAGAATAAAAAGTATAACAAGTATTAAAAGAATAGAAATAATAAGAATAATAAGAAGAATAAGAAGTAAAAAAATATATAATGAATAAGAATAATAAGAATAATAAGAAGAATAAAAAGATTAAAAAGAAAAAGAATAATAAGAAATATAAGAAGAATAAGAAGAATAAAAAGAATAAGAAGAATAAGAAAAATAATGAAAATAACAAAAATAATAAGAATTAGAAGGATAAGAATAAGAATAATAAAAAATAGAAGAATAAGAAGAATCATAATAATATGACGAATCATAAAAATATGACGAATCATAAAAATAAGAAGAATAAGCAGAATAATAAGACTAAGTATAATTTCAAGAATAAACTAAATAAGAATAATTAGAAGTCTTAGAAAAATAATAAGAATAAGAACAATAAGAAGAATGAGAAGAATAAGAAGAATAAAAAGAATAAGAAGAATAAAAATAAAAAAAGAATAGTGGGAATAATAAGAATAAGAAGAATAAAATTAATAAGAAGAATAAATAGATTAAGAAGAATAATAAGAATAATAAGAATAAGTAGAATAAGAAGAATAAGAAAAATAAGAAGAATAAGAAGAATAAAATGAATAAGAAGAGTAAGAAGAATAAGAAGAATAAGAAAAATAGAAATAATAAGAAAAATTAAATAATTATAATAATAAGTAAATAATAATAATCAAAAGAATAAAAAGAATAAAAAGTATAAGAATAATAAGAAGAATAAGGAGAATAAGGAGAATAAGAGAATAAGGAGAATAAAAAGAATAATGAGAATAAAAAGAATAATGAGAATAAAAAGAATATGAATTATTAGAAGAATAAGAAGAACAAGAAGAATATTTAAATACTATCAATAAAAATATATGAAGAATAAGAAGAAAAAGATAGAATAAGATGAAAAGGATAGAATAAAAAGAATAAGAAGAATAATAAGAATAATAAGAATAAGAAAATTAAGAAGACAAATAAGAATAAGAAGAATTAGAAGAAAAATAAGAAAAAGATGTATAAGAAGAATAATTAAAAAAAGAAGAATAATAAGAATAATAACAATTAGAATACTTCGGAGAATTTTAAGTAAGAAAAATAAGAAGAATAAGAAGATTAAGAAGATTAACACGAATAAGAAGAATAAAAAGAATAAGAAGAATAAGAAGATTAAGAAGAATAAGAAGAATAAGAAGAATAAGAATAATAAAAAGAATAAGAATAATAAGAAGAAGAATAAAATATTAAAACTAAGAAGATTATGAATAATAAAAATAATAAGAAGAATAAGTACAATTAGAATAATAAAAAGAATATGAAAAATAACAAGAATAAGTAGTATACTTAGAATACGTAGAATAAGAAGAATTAAAAAAATATGTAGAATAAAAAGAATAAGAATAATAATAATAATAATAATAATGAATAAGAAGAATAATAAGAATTAGAAAAATAAGAAGTATAAAAAGAATAAGAAGAATTTGAAGAATAAGAATAATTAGAATACTTAGAAGAATATAAAGAATAAGTTGAATAAGAAGAATAAGAAAAATAAAAAGAATAAGATTAGTAAGAAGAATAAGAACAATAAGAATAATAAGAAAAATAGAAAAAATAAAAAGTATTAAAAGAATAAGATGAATAAGAATAATAAAAAGAATTACAAGAATTAAAATAATAAGAATAATAAGAATATGAAGAATAAGAATAATAAGAATAATAAAAAGAATAAGAAGAATAAGAATAATAAGAAGAATAAGAAGAATAAGAAGAATTAGAATAATAATAAGAACTAGAAGAATAAGGAGAATAAGAAGAATAAGAATAATAAAAAGAATAAGAAGAATATAAAGAATAAGATGAATATAAAAAATAAGAAGAATAAGAATATTAAAAGAAGAAAAAAAATAAGAAGAAATAGAAAAATAAAAAGAATAAGTAGAATAAGAATATTAAGAATAAAAATAATAATAATATAGAAGAGTAAGAAGAATTATAATGATAAGTAGAATAATAAGAATTAGAAGACTTAGAAGAATTAGAAGACTTAGAACAATAAGAAGGATAAGAAGACTTAGAAGAATTAGAAGACTTAGAAAAATAAGCAGAATAAGAAGACTTAGAATAATATGAAGAATTAGAAGAATAAAAAGAATAAAATGAATAAGAAGAATACGAATAATAAGATGAATAAGAAGTATTAGAAGAATAATAAGAAGAAGAATAAGAATAATAAGAATAATAAGATGAATAAGAAGTCTAAGTAGATAAAGAATAATTAAAAAAATAAGAAGAATTAGAAGAATAAAAAGAATAAAATAATAAGAAATAAAAAATATTAAAAAGAATAATTGATTATCTTCTTCTTAATTCAATTGTAAAAAATTTGAAATTTCTAGAGATAGAAAGCTTCGATTGGTGGAAGTAAGTGGTTAATTCAATTTGAAATTGTAAAAAATTGATTATCTTGCTTATAAGAAATCATTTAATAACACTTATCGATTAATTGCGCCTCCCATTAAAATTATTATCGAAGAAAAATGCCGATCCCTCAATCTTTTTTCTTCCAGAAGTCATCGAATAACTCTGTAATCTTTACAAATACACTCTCATTAAAAAACATTTTCACGAGAATTTGCATATTGATGAAATATTAGATTACATCTCCTCTTTAAAACTCAAAGGCTTGATTAAACTTGGTGCGATTGATGGTAAGCATGTATTGTTACAACTCTTTACTGAATAAGATTTTCTATGTTTGTGGCTTAAGGAAACCTTGAATAAATTGGGATATCCCATGCGGATATTTAAATGGACACTAAATTTTAACATCAAGTAAAAAAAACCCCCTTATGCCGGCATGATTTCTTCTACCTCTTCTACCCATTCATTTATTTAAAAAAGCTTCTCTCTTCTCCACCTCTAATCTCATTGAAAAACCCTTGTTAATGGATGGAGCTATGACCAATCTCTCATGGCCTTGTGTGGCCAGAGTTTGTATTGAAGTTATCCTTCAATTTCCTATCCCGCATAGGATATGGATTGTCCATAATGAGGAATTAGGGTTTTTCAACCAATAATTCTAGAAATGCTTCCTAGCTACTGTGATACAATAAAGAAAAGAGGACATGAAATAGAAAAATGCTAACTAATACTAAGAAATATAAAGAAGAACATAAGAGGAAGTTCTAGGTCATAAAGGAAGAAAAAATTGAGAACCCGGAGGTAATTAATATGGAAGACATGCAGAAGGATGGTCCAGAACCTCCTACTCTTTAAGTCTTCTGTTACAAAAATAAACAAGGATCTTGTGCAACCTTCTGCACAAGATATTTATTCACCAGAAATAGCAAGAATAAGAAAAATGTTGGATAAAAATGAATAACTATTGATTATAACTAGAAAACCAAAGATCAAATAGTCAGTAAATATAGAAGAATGGTTTACTGCTTCCAAAATGGGTTCGGATTCTGATTCCATTAAAACCTATAACAATATGCTAACTGAAATAGAAACAAAAAATGTGAATTACTTTAAAGATTATATTGATGTAGAAAAGATTAGAATAACAATTTATAATAGAGAAAGGGCTATAGAAGACTTTAAAAATTATAAGTCTACAAATGGATAAAATGCTCAAAGGTAAAGAAATTCATTAACATAACATCTTAAAAAAGACCAGAAATTCAAAAAAAAACATTTAAAAATACATATGGTTCAAAGTGTAAGACATTAGCTCAATTAAAATCCATGAATAATGCATAGATACCTATTCTGAGATATTCGGGGAATAGCCAATTCCTTATCCTTAAACAGATTAAAGAAATTTATAAAATTCTATAATATTTCACTGCGAATGTTAGTGGACCCAATGATGGATATAAGTCATCTAGGTTACAATAATGATTTCTCTAATAAAGTGAGCAGAATATGGGTCATGTGGAAAAACTCTATAGATATCACTAACATTGAAGAATATGATCAAATTATTAATCTTAGTCTAATTAAATGTGAAAAAGGTATTATTTCAGTAGTGTGTGCTAATAACTCTAAAGAAAAGACAAACTATTGATAATCATGGAGGATACCTCAAATAAAAAAACTCCATGGATAGTAGGATGTGACTTTAACACGATCAGAAATGTGGCTGAGAAAAAAGTTGGTAGACTAATTAATGCACATGCCAGTGATCATTTTAAGAAATGATATCTAGTTTTAATCTATTAGAGGTTAATTTTTTAGGTTCAAACTACACCTGGACTAACAACCACAAAAAGAAAGGACCTATCTGGTCTAGACTAGATAGAATCCTTTTCAATAGAATATGGATAGATTCTTTTGGCAACATAGAAATCAAACACTTGAACAGGACATGTTTAGATCACAAGCCACTCATTAACCTGCAAAAGATACAACTCAAAAAAACATTCTTCACTTTCCAGGATATGTGGTGCCTATATACGGACTTCCAAGACATTGTGAAAGATTCTTGGTCTCAGCCAGCAAAAGGCAACCCAAATTAAATTCATATAGAAAAACTAAATAGATTGAGATCAAGTCTAATAAATTGAATTTCAAAAAATTTTAGTAATATCAATAAGTTTATCATAGAAATAGAACAAAAAATTGACAAACTAGAAGAAACATATGATAGAAATTAGGGTCCGAGCAATATTTGTGCTCTTAATAAAACTCAATGTGAACTTAAACTAAAATTACTCATGGAAGAGATTTTTTGGAAACAAAGAGCGAAAGTAAATTTTTTCAGCTAGCTTCAAAAATTAAGAATCAAAAACATAAAATAATTGGAATAAAGAATAATGAAGGAATATGGTTAGAAAATAAATTACAAATTAAAGATTCTCTAAAAGATATACATAAAACACTATTATGCGATAAAAAGAATCTTACAGGACAAAAACTATTGCAAAACATAAATAACAAAATCAATGATGAAGATAATCAGAATCTAATGGAATTTTCGGTAGAAAAATAAATCAAAAACACTATATATAGCATGAATTAGGATGATGCAGCTGGTCCAGATGGTTGAAATAACATGTTTTTTCAAGCCTGCTTGGATATTATTAAGGAAGATATTATTCAGGTCATCTGGTGGTTCTTTTGTGGTGTAGAAATTAATAAAAAGTGGGAATTAATTCATATAGTCCTTATTCCTAAAAAGAAAAAGCCCCAAGGAGAAGAGGATTACCGACCCACTTGTCCATGCAATTTGATTTATAAAATTCTAGCGAAACTGTTGCAAAATAGAGTAGGTCATATACTTCCCAAAATTATTATAAAGGAACAATCAGGTTTTATGAAAAATAGATTAATAATAGAGAATATATATTTAGATAAAGAACTCATGTAAGAGTTATCCTTCAAAGCTAGAGGACATAATGTTATATTCAAACTAGGATTATCGAAAGCCTTTGATAGAGTAGACTAGTAGCTCTTATGCTTTACTATGAGAAAAATGGTATTTGCAGAAGCATGGATAGATTTAATATTTATATGCATATCTAGCACTTGGTTCAAGATTATCATAAATAGGGAGAAAGGACAAGAGTTTAAACCTACTTGAGGTTTAAGACAAAAAGACCCCTTACCTCCCTCACTCTTTAATATATATCTGCAATTATTTATAGCTTATCTAAAAAGCAAAATGAGTAAAGGAGACAAACTCCTTTACAGGCATCACAAAGATTCTCCACAGATAAATTTTCTAGCATATGTAGAAGACATCATATTATTCACTAATGGTAATGAGAAATCCATAAAAAATTTAATGAAATTTTTTCAAATAACGAAAGAAGAAATGGGATTAATGCTGAATAGAAATAGATGTCAAATATAAAACATCAAAGAAAGCCCCTCCGAGTTTAATTCACAAGCTTACAGAAATTACAGGTTTCTCTCACGAGAAAGGAACGATCTTGTATCTTGGCTGCCCAATATTTGAGGGAAAAATTAAATTAGAATACCTTAACTTTTTATTATGAAAGCTTAGGAACAAGGTAGCGGGTTGGAAGGTAGAATCTCTGAACATGAGTGGATGAGTTACCCTCATCACACATGTACTTCAATGGTTATTAATGCACAATTTAATAATTATGCAAGTGCCTAAATTTTTTATTAAAAAAATAGAAAAAGTACTAGCTAATATTCTTTGGGGTAAGAAAAATAACAAGCCAAAACTACACTGGATATAATGGAAAGACTTATGCTTTCTAAAAGAGGAAGCGGGCTTTGGCTTCACTAGATTAGAAGACATAATAGAAGCTTGGGCCTGCAAGAGGTGGTGGAGAATATAAGAAAATAACAACCTCTGGGCAGTATATATGAGAGCCAAGTATTTAGATAATAATGACACTAACAGGATAAGAAAGCTAAACAATGAATCTCAACTATGGAAATAAATACTAAAACAAAAAGAAGTGGTATATAAACATTCTGTCTTAACCAAGTATGACTAGAAATAGAAATTAAGCAAGGAAGGCTTATTCTTCTTTAAATCATCCAAGAACTTAGTTAGGATTAGAAAACCCCAACAAGAAGTGTTTGAATGTTTGAAGCTCATAACATGCCAGCTGATTATAATGGCATTCTTCTTATTCTTCATATTCTTCATATTCTTCTTATTCTTCTTATTCTTCTTATTCTTCTTTGTCTTCTTATTCTTCTAATTCATCTAATTATTCTTATTATTCTTATTCTTCTTATTCTTATTTTTCTTCTTATTTTTTTATTATTCTTATTTTTGTTATTCTTCTTATTAATCTTATTTTTATTATTCTTGTTATTTTTTTATTCTTCTTATTTTTATTATTATACTTATTCTTATTAATTTTATTATTTTTATTATTCTTCTTATTCTTCTTATTTTTCTTATTTTTCTTATTTTTCTGATTCATCTGATTCTTCTTATCCTTTTTATTCTTCTTATTTTACTTCTTATTATTTTTCTTATCTTTCTTATTTTTCTATTCTTTTTATATTTCTTATTCTCTTTATTCTTCTAATTTTTTTTATTCTTCTTATTTTTTATTAATCTTCTTAATCTTCTTATTCTTCTTATTCATATTATACTACTTTTCTTATTATTCTTCTAATAGTTCTTATTATTCTTTTTATTCTTATTCTTCTTATACTTTTTATTCATCTTATTGTTCTTATAGTTTTTATTCTTATTATCCTACTTATTCATCTTATTTTATTATATTATTATTATTCTTATTCTAATTATTATACTTATTCTTATTCTTCTTATTATTCTTCTTATTCATCTTATTTTTCATATTTTTAAGATTATTCTTATTCTTTTTAATCTTGTTATTCTTCATTTATTCTTATTTTTCTTATTATTCTTATTCTTCTTAATATTCATATTCATCTTTTTCTTATTATATTTCTTATTATTTTTCTTATACTTTTTATACTTCTTTTTCAAGTTATTCTTGTTAGTCTTCTGATTCTTATTATTCTTCTTAATCTTCTTATTCTTTTTATTATTCTTATTTTTCTTATTCTGCTTATTCTTCTAATTCTTATTATTCTAATTATTCGTCATATTTTTATTATTCTTGTTTTCTTCTTATTCTTTTTATTATTCTAATACTTCTTAATTTTTAAATTCTTCTTATTTTTCATATTCTTCTTATTCTTCTTATTCTGTTTATTCTTCTTATTCTATTTATTCTTCTTATTCTTCTTATTCTTATTAAGTTTCTTATTCTTCTTATGCTTCTTATTCTTCTTATTCTTCTTATTCTTTTAATTCTTCTTTTTCTTCTTTTTCTTCTTTTTCTTCTTATTCTTCTTATTTTTTATATTATTATTATTCTTCTTATTCTTCTTATTCTTCATATTGTTCTTATTCTTCTTATTTTTCTTATCCTTGTAATTATTCATATTCACTTATTCTTCATATTATTATTATTATTCTTCTTATTCTTATTATTCTTACTATTCTTCTTAATTTTTTATTCTTATTATTATTCTAATTCTTCTTTTTCTTTTATTCTTCTTATTCTTCTTAATTATTTTATTATTCTTATTCTTTTAATTCTTATTATTCTTATGACTCTTATTTATCTTCTTATTCTTCTTATTCATCTTATTGTTTTTTTTCTTTTTTTTCTTTTTCGTCTTATTCTTCTTATTCTACTTATTCTTCTTTTGCTTCTAATTTCTTTTATTCTTTTTATTCTTCTAATTCTTTTTATTAGTCTTATTCTTCTAATTCTACTATTTCTTCTTATTCTTATTATGCATCTTATTCTTTTTATTCTTCTTATACTTCTTATTGTTTTTTTTTCTTCTTATTCTTATTATTCTTCTTATTCTTCTTATTCATCTTATTCTACTTATTCTTCTCATTCTTCTCATTCTTCTTAATCTTCTTATTCTTCTTATTCTTCTTCTTTTCTTTTATTTATTATTATTATTCTTCATATTCTTCTTATTATCACTATTCTTCTTATTCTTCTTATCCTTCTATTTCTTCTTATTTTTCTTATTCTTCTTGTTATTCTTGTTTCTTTTATTTCTTCTTATTCTTCAAATTCTTCTTATTGTTTTTTATTCTTCTTATTTTTATTATTCTTCTTTTTCTTCTTTTTCTTCTTATTCTTCTTATTCTTCTTATTCTTCTTATTCTTCTTATTCTACTTATTCTTCTTAATCTTCTTATTCTTCTTATTCTATTTATTCTTCTTATTCTTCTTTTTCTACTTTTTCTTCTTATTCTTCTTTTCTTCTTTTTCTTCTTATTCATCTTATTTTTTTATTTTTATTATTTTTCTTATTCTTAATATTCATCTTGTTTTTCTTTTTATTGTTATTTTTTTTATTTTTCTTATTCATATTATTCTACTTATTCTTATTATTTTTATTAATCTTCATATTATTATTTTTCATGTTATTATTCTTATTTTTCTTATTATTCTGATTCTTCTTATTCATCTTATTCTTCTTATTATTCTTATTCTAATTCTTCTTCTAAATCTTCTTATCCTTATTATCCTTCTTATTCTTTTTTATTCTTTTTATATTTCTTATTCTCTTTATTCTTCTTATTTTTCTTATTTTTCTTAATCTTCTTATTCATATTATATTTCTCATTCTTTTTATTCTTCATTTTCTTCTTTTTATTCTAATAGTTCTTATTCTTCTTATTCTATTTATTATTCATATTATTATTATTTTACTTAGTCATCTTATTTTTTTATTCTTCTTATTCTTCTTATTTTTATGATTCTTATAATTATATTTATTCTTTTTCTTATTATTTTTCTTCTTATCCATCTTATTCTTCTCATTTTTCCGATTATTTTTATTCTTCTTATTATTTTTATTCTTGTTATTCTTCTAATTCTTCTTATTTTTTTTCTTCTTATTCTTCTTATTATTCTTATTCTTCTGATTCTTCTTATTCCTTTTATCCTTCTTATTCTTCTTTTTCTTTTTATACTTCTTTTTCATGTTATTCTTGTTTTTCTTCTAATTCTTGTTATTCTACATAATATTTATATTCTTTTTATTGTTCTTATTCTTCTTATTCTACTTATTCTTATTATTCTTCTTATTCTTATTATTCTTCTTATTCTTATTATTATTTATATATTTTTTATTCTTCTTTTCTTCTTATTCTTTTTATTCTTCTTATACTTCTTATTTTTAGTATTATTCTTATTCTTCTTATTTTTTTTATTCTTTTATTCTTCTTATTCTTCTGTTTCTTCTTAGTCATATTATTTTTCATATTTTTCTTATTTTTCTTTTATTCTTATTCTTTTTATTCTTTTTATATTTCTTATTCTTCTTATTCTTTTTTTTTCTTATTCTTCTTATTCTACCTATTCTTCTAATTATTTTTATTCTTCTTATACTTCTTATTATTTTTATTCCTCTTATTATTCTTATTATACATATTCTTCTAATTCTTCTTATTTTTCTTATTCTTCTTATTCTGATTTTTGTTTTTATTCTTTTTATAGTTCTTATTCTTCTTATTATTCTTATTCTTTATATTTTTGTATTCTTTTTTTATTTGTATTAATCTTCTTATTTAATTTATTCTCGTTATTCTTATTATTCTTTCTTATTTTTCATATTTTTCTTATCCTTCTTATGTTATTATACTTATTATTCTCCTTATTCTTCAAATTAATTTTTAATTATCTCATTATTATTTTACTTCTTATTCTTCTTTTTATTCTTATTCTTCTAATTCTTCTTTACATTTTTCTTTTTTTTTGAATCTTCTTTATCTTCATATTTTTAATATTCTTATTATTCTAATTATTCTTATTATTCTTCTTATTTTTCTTCTCCTTCTTATCCTTCTTATCCTTCTGATTCTTCTATATCTTTTTATTCTTCTTATCTTTTTATTCTTCATATTCTTCTTAATCTTCTATTGCGTCTTATTTTTCTTATTCTTCATATACTTCTTATTCTTTTTAATCTACTTATTTTTCTTATTCTTCTTATTCTCCCTATTATTTTTATTCTTCTTATTCTTCTCATTCTTCAAATTTCTTATTATTTTTATTATTCTTATTCTTCTTATTATTCTTATTATTCTTATTATTCTTATTATTCTTATTCTTCTTATTCTACGTATTCTTATTCTTCTTCTTTTTCATCATTTTTTTTGTTATTCTTATTCTTCTTATTCTTCTTATTCTTTTTATTCTACTTATTATTATTATATTAATTATTATTCTTATTTTTTATTCATCTTTTTTTAACAGTGTTTATTAATTATAACCCTCGCTTTTGGCCAAGGAATACCATTTTTACAACCTACTTTCTTGCTTCCCGTAGCCCTTTACACCCTTTCCACCTACACTAAGCATTAGTTATTGTAAATGTAATAAAACATAGACAAACAAAAGCTGATTTTCCTAAGAGTATGATTTTGAGTCTTTATGCTGATTCTAATCCATATGCTGATTCTAAACCACATAGAGAATGATTTTGAGCTTCTTTAGTAATTTGCAGGATTGTATTAAACTGCACTTTGTTGCTTGTTGAAATATCATTTTTTATCCTTCGATCCCTTTCATCCAACTAGCTAACATTCCCTTCCCGAGCCTTTAACTTTGTCTAACAGCTTTATGTTAACGAGAGTTGCCAAATTTTGATTTTGCAGCAAGTCTATGTTTAGCGTGGTGATAGCACTTGGATTCCTCCACGAGCACCCTTGTACATGTCATCTACATGCATGCCATAGACACAAAAAATTCCAACCTCCAGCATTCTGCTAGTTTTCCTTCTCTCCGTTCTGCTCCTCAAACCAGTAAGTTTATGTTTTCACCAACTCCATAGTAGCTTTTTGTTGCTCCCACTTGTGGACAGCAGCTGTCTATATTATACCCAACCTAGCCTACTTTTGTGGACTTCTAAATTACCTTAACATTATAACACAAACAGTAGTAACTTATAACACCAACCACTCCTAACCTTAAACCGTTTAACATGACTACATCAAAACAAAGTTCAAACAAGTTTATGAACTATAAATAGGAGAGACTTGTGCGCATGACCTTTCTTCTTGTTTTAGGTGACCTTGCTGCTAAGAAAAAAACAAAACAACTAGATCCGCGTCTACTTTCTACAGTGAGATTCTGAATAATAAGAATATATAAATAAACAATGACTTGAGCAGGTAATTATTCAATTATGCAAAGTCTTCCTTCAGGACCAGGAAGACTTGAGCAAATTTGAAAGCTGCCCTGTGCTGCTATAAGAAAAAAGAACTTGAAAGATCACAATGATGTTGAAATCTTATGATTTTTGGTTATTCGGATCTATGGAAATTCTTTTTTATCTAGTTTTATAATACCTTTAAATCTCTCTGGAAGAGAGACTTCGTCATATACATGGAGCTCTTTAAAATTTTCCTTCTTTTGCTAATTTATCTGCTAAAGCATTTGCTTCCCTATATATGTCCATGGGTGATGCATTTAAGGATATTATTAATTTATTTATTTCCTCTAACTCTTCTTCCAATTTCCACAGGCTACTTTTGTTATTTACTAAGTCTACCAATATTTTAGAGTCGATTTGTATATCTATATTTGTTATCTCTTTAGAGTAACATTTTCTAAGTCCATCCCTTAATGCTAATATTTCTGTGTGGAGGGCAGATGACGCATTATTGGGAACTGAGAAGGAAAATATTAAGTGACCACCAGAGTCCCTTAAGGTGCCTCATCCACCAGCTAGTCCTATGTTTTTGTCAAAGTTACCATCATTGTTTAGAGCTAATCTATCTTTTTTTGGTTTTTCCCATTTAACTACTATGATTTTTAGTGGTTTTGTTTTGGACACCGTGAGATTCCAGAATTTTAGAGTGTGAGTGTCTAGGAGAGGGCTTTGAAGTGCAAGTGGGGAGGATTCCAAGGTGGATTTTATTTCAGTCTTTATTACTTTCCATATATTTTCAGGGTCCATTCTGTGTCCTTCATATCTACTATTATTCCTAGCTTTCCATATACACCAGATAGCAATGCGAAGTATGGTATTTTTAAGCCATTTCTGTGAGCTATGTTGAAAGCGCACATTACTCCAATTAATTAATCTATTTCTAAGAGGAATACATGCATGTTTTAATCCCATTTCTGATTCTAGTCTCCTCCATATTTCCATGGCTACCTTCCCTTGCAAAAACAGATGATCAAGCGATTCTAGTTTTTGCAAACAGCATTCACATCTCGAGGCAATTTGTATGCCTTTTGTTTTTATGTTTTCATCTAAGGAATAACATTTTAGAGAACTTTCCATGTATTAGTTTTTATTTTTCGACTATTATCATTATCCCATATCCATTTAAATAAAGGTTGGATTTCCTTTCTACTTCTAACTTTTTCTTTAATGGTTTTGAGTGAAAATGCACCATCTGCACTCAAAGTCCATTTCCAACCATTTTTAGTGAGTTTGGAGTGTTTTTCCACTAATTCCCTTTGTTTGAGCATTTGAATCCAAATTTGTGATGCTTTGTTCTTATTTCTAATCCTATATATTTATCATCCTCTATGCAATATTTAGCTCTCATAAATTCCGCCCATAGATTATTATTTTCTTTAATCCTCCACCATCTTTTGCACGCCCATGCTTTAGCTAGCTCATTTAAATCAGTGGGCCCGAGGCATGTTTCTTGTATGAGGTAGCAAAGGTCTCTCCATTTTTTCCAATGTAAATTTCTTTTGCCACTTTTTGAACCCCATAAGAAATGGGCAAATTCCTTTTCTAATCTTTTTTTCTCCGACATTGGAAAGTGAGTAATCATCAAATTCTGCATGACTACGCTCTGTAATACATGCGTGATCAAAGAAATTCTACCACTCATTGAAAGTGTATCCACTTTCCATCCAGCTATTTTATTTTTAATTTTCTCAAGTAGGAAGTCTAGGTATATTGATTTTAAGTTTCCTTCGTATATTGGGCGTCCAAGATATTGAAGTGCACCTTTTATCTGTGTGAAGCCTTTTTATTAATTCTATGCCCTAGACTTTTTTGAGCTTTTTTGGCAATCATAAATTGGCATTTTTTGTTATTAATTTTCTGACTCATTTCTTCTTCTAAGGTTTTTAGCAATTCCATGAGATTATGTAGAGATCTGGAGTTTCTATTTGTGAAAATGATCACATCATCGGTGTAAGCCAAGCATCCCACTAAAGGTGTATTAATAGGCTGACTGAACTGACCTATACTCCCTGTGATCATTTTATTTTTTACATTCACAATTAGGAGCTCTAAGTAGATATTAAAGAGATAGGGAGAATGTGGGTCACCCTGCCTTAATCCTCTCATCGGCTTGATATCTTTCCTTAGTTCTCTATTGACAAGAATTTTCAACCAATGACTTGATATGCATCTATAAATCAAGTCCGTCTAGGATTCAGAAAAACCCACTTTTCTCATGACAAAACATAAAATTTTCCATTCAATTCTGTCAAAAGCTTTTGAGAGGTTTAGTTTTAGCAGTACTTTATGACCTCTAGATTTTGAACCTATTTCTCTGATCATTTTTTAGCTAAACAAATATTCTCCATTAATAATCTATTTTTCATAAAGCTCGATTGTTCTTTAGAAATAATTTTTTGCAATACCACAGCTAATCTGTTTTGAAGTAACTTAGTCAAGATTTTATAGATGGAGTTACATAGGCTAATAGGTCTAAAGTCGTCTGCTTTTTGTGGGTTTTCCATTTTAGGAAGAACCAAGTATGAACCGCTCCATAGGAGGTCATTTTTAATGATTGGCCAATAGTTTTGATAGAACTCATTATTCCACCCATTAGGTCCCGGGGCACTATTTTTACCCATGCTAAAAATAGTAAACTTTAGTTCTTCTTCATCCAGAAATTTGATAAGTGCATCATTTTCTTCGTTGGTAATTTTATGATCTATCTTCTTTAGGAAAAAGTCTCCATTCAAATTTGTAATTCCTCTAAATTGATTTTCAAAATATTCGTCTAGGTTGTTTTTAATTCTAAGTTCGTGTCTACCCATTTATTTAAGTTGTTTTTTATACATTTTATTCTTTGTTTTTTGGTTTTGATTTTGACTATTTTCTGGAAAAACTTCGTATTTTTATCACCTTCTTTTATCCATTTAATTTTTGCTTTTTGTTTCCAGAATACTTCCTCCATTAGCAATTTTAATTTTAGCTCAGCATGTTCGTTATTTAGTTCCTTTCTACTTTCTGAATTTTGAAGAATTTCGTTTTCTAACTCTTTTTTTTCAACTATCTTTTCTGCTTCTATAATATTTTAGTTAATGTTACTGAAGGAATCTCTATTCCATATTATTAAATGCTTTTTTAGCCTTTCTATTTTTTTATTCCAAAATTGAGCAGGGTTACCTGTTATCTCTTGCAACCATTAATTTTCGACAGTATTGATAAAATCATGGTGTAAAGACCATGCATTCTGAAATTTAAATGACTTATTCTTGAATTTATTTTTTTCTACTGAAATTAATGATGGATTGTGGTCAGAGCAGGTTCTATTTAAATGTCTAACGGCTATGGAGCCATAAGCTTCTAGCCATTTGACTTTGTGAAGAATTCTATTTAGTCTTGCCCATATGGTGCCTTTAACTTTCCAGTTATTACACAAAGTGTATTGGGGGCCTGAAATGCTAGCTTCCATCAAACTAGCCTATGATATCATATTATTAAAGTGTGCTATGCTTTTTTATTGGGGGGGGGGGGGGGGGGGGGTTGCACCCTTTTTTCTCGCTAGCCTTTCTTATAATATTGAAGTCTCCTCCTATTATCCATGGTTTATTTATTTTAGCAGTTTTAAGAATATCATTCCAAAGCTCCTTTCTGCATTCTTTAGTATATTTGGCATAGACCACTGAGATGCTCTCCTCTTGGGTATTATCTAAAGAAAATTTAATAATTTGGTTCGTATATTCTAAAATAATTATATTGAATATGCTTCTCCAGAAAATCCTAGATTTTGTTATTTTTATTAGAGAATGAGTAATCAAACCTTAAAAGCTTTTTGTAGTATTCTAGTTTATCCTTATTTACAATGGGTTCGGCAAGTATAATAATTGGAGTTTTATATAATTGAATCAATTTTGTAATCCTTTTTTTGATGAGGGATTTTCAATACCCCTCACATTCCAGTAGATGAATCTAAACATTAGAAGTGGATTTAGACCGAGCTCTTGTAGTGCATTTTGATTCATATGTTTTATCTAAGTTTTTTTTTCTGTTTCTAGAATTTTTAATTGAACTAAAAATTCTTGATTTTTCATTTTTCCATTCCGTGCTTAGCTATAATGCCACGGGTTTTATTTCCTCCATGGCACAATTTCTATCTCCCATTATATTTGTCAAATTATGAATTTCAAAATCATCTTTGGTGACTTTTATAGATTCAAAATCTTCCTCATTTATATTTAACATGAAATCGCTTCGGATCTCTAAATTTTCATCTAAATTATTGCCTAAGTGCTCTAGTCCTTTCCTTCTCCCCACACACTTTTTTTTGGATTCAAATCTACATCTCCTAAATTTTTTATTTATTTCAGCTATTTTTAGTATTAATTCATGATTTTTAGCTATTTCGGGATCTTCTTCTAACATATTTTTAGCATTTTTCTCTAAGTTTTTTAGCATGTTTCTCAAAATCACTAATTTTTCTAGCCTCTTCATAAACTTCCTTCCTAGTGGGAACATATTCCACTATTTCCATTCCTGTAACTACACCCATATAGTTCTGTTCATTACTTTGAGGGGGTTTAATTCTATATTCTTCCCTCCTATTTCTTGTTTCTGCTCTGGGGACATACCTCTGTTTGTCTACTGTATATATTTTAACCAAATAATGCTCACCTGAATGTCCCAATTTATTACAGTAGGAGCAGTAGCTTGAATGATTTTCTGGAATCACTTCTTGCCAGAATCCATCCCCGTTCTTACTAAAAATCCATGTACGATGAGGAATGTGTTGCAGTAAGTTGACTTCTAAGCAAAGTCGGGCTACACTTGGTCGAGATAACATGGTAGTGGCACCATCAAGAAGAAGAGGGGTGCCAACTGCACTAGCTATATGGTAGAGGGAGAGCTTATCAAAGAAGTGAATAGGCAGCATAGGGAAGAGAAACCAAACCTGGTGTAATGGTGACTCCTGTTTTGTTGTGAAGGAAGCCGTCCATCTGAAGGTTCTCATAGGATAGCCCGAGATATACTAAAGTTCCTTTAGCCATACTCTATAAAAATCTTCCTCGGTGGATAGTTGAATTAGAATATGTTTAGCATCCAAAACACTGGTTTTTGACAAGCATTTAAGATTCAGTGAAGTGAAGAATGCTCTGATATCTTCAATGCGAGGTTGCCCATGGGAGAATTTGCCCACTATCATGTATTTGTGAGCTTCAGCAAGCATGGCGATGTCGGGAGGAAAGAACTCTATCGAGGGTTCTCCATTTTTTTTGTGGATTTCCGAAGAATCAAAAAATTGAAGCGTAGTCCTTTTAATTTGATGAGAAAATGATTTCTTATCACTTAATAGATCAAATTGCTCCATTTTAGCATGAAATCGGCTTCTTCCTCAATGCAAATTGTTGTTTCTCTCTCTAAAAAAATGTGTTTCTCTCTCTACAACTTGAGAGCAAAACTTGATCTTATTCTTATGATTATTCTTATTCTTATTCTTATTTTTTTATTCATCTTATTTTTCTTATTCTTATGATTATTCTTATTCTTCTTATTTTTCTTATTCTTCTTATTCTTCTTATTCTTCTAATTCTTCTTATTCTTCTTATCCTTCTTATCCTTCTTATTCTTCTTATCCTTCTTATTTATTTTATCCTTCTTATTCTTCTTATTCTTATTTTTCATATTCTACTAATTATCCTAATTCTTCTTATTCTTCTTATTCTTCTTATTTTTTATTTTGTTCTTATTCTTATTATTCTTCTTTATTCTTGTTATACTGCTTAATCTTATTATTCTTTTTATTCTTCTCATTCTTCCTATTCTTCTCATTCTTCCTATTTTTATTATTCTTATTATTCTTCATATTTTTCTTATTCTTTTTTTCTTTTCTTTTATTCTTCTTGTACTTCTTATTTTTCTTATTCTTCTTCTTCTCCTTCTTCTTTTTCTTATTCTTCTTATTCTTCTATTTCTTCTAATTCTTCTAATTCTCCTTATTATTTTTATTCTTATTATTCTAATTATTTTTCTTATTCTTTTTATTCTTCTTATCTTTTTATTATTCTTATTCTTCATATTATTCTTATTATTCATATTCTTCTAATTCTTCTTATTTTTATTATTCTTTTTATTCAATTTATTCTTGTTGTTCTAATTCTTTTTATATTTCTTATTCTTCTTATTATTCTTTTTATGTTTTTCATTCTTTTTATTCTTCTTATTCTTATTATTCTTCTTTTTTTTCTTATTTTTCTTATTCCTTTTATTCTTCTTGCACTTCTGATTCTTCTTATTTTTTTTATTCTAATATTCTTCTTATTTTATTTATTCTTCAATTTTTTCTTTTCTTTCTATTCTTTTTAATCTTCTTAATCTTCCTTTTCTTCTTATTCTTCTTATTCTTCTTTTTTTTCATTTTTCTGAAGGTTTATTTTATTTTTATAATAATCCTCTCTTTCGACCGATGAATACCATTGTTTACAAACTACATACTACCCTTTACCCTCATACATCCCTTTCTTAAAATTACAATACATAAAATAAGAATAAAGCAATTATAGAGTTTCCTTCATTATTCAGCTCTCTATGTTGGCCTTGTGAGCCACCTTTTGTTTTTTAATTTTAACCTTCTGTTAGGCCGTATTCTGGTTGTGCAGTCTTGCTTGTGATAACCTTTATAACCAGTTACTGCTTTTCTAGCTCCAATTATCTATTTGTTGCTGTCCTCCTAGCTTCCTAGTTCTCATATTTCTACATGCTTGCCCCTTTACTCTTGCTGAGATGCTTTGTTCCAAGGCTCATCATGTTACTCTTCAGACCTACCTAACATTACTAACCCATGAAAACAACCTTTACATATGCTACACTAACCACTGTACTGACTCTCGTGCATAGCATCAAACAATACCTATTCTACCATAAAAGGTAGAATTTGTTTGACTTTAATGCAACTTTAACAAGCTTAAACATTACAGACACCTTAATAGACACATACCTACTGAAAATAAAATATATACTCTTACACATTACATTGCACTAATCATCATAGAATCTGATCATGTTACCATTAAAGTCAACACATTTAGCTTAACATACTTGACTGCACCTATTCAGCCAAAACAGATACCTTCTGTTATTGATTGTTACTCCGCTTCAAGCCTGTGATGACACATTCACCCCCTGGAAAATAGCCTTCTATCTCTACCTTCAACACTTTATATTCTGCCTTAGTTGACATGTACCTAAGCCAATAAGCCAACAAACCACAAAAGCACAAGCAAACAAAACATGTCCTCCATATCTAGCCTTGCCCATTTCTTTTCTTTATAATCAACCCTCAGGACCAGGTTGACTGTAAATTTTCATTGTAAACACAATCTGTGTTGATATTTTTCTCATTCAAACCCTTTTGAAACTACATTTTATATTGTTTTATCACCTGCACAACAACAAGCAATCCATGCCATAAACATATATAGGCTACAGATCTTCCTACATCCCCATGCTCCCTCTTATTTTTTCAGTTCTGATTTGTACTTGCTACCCTTGCATTTTACTATAATGCCGTAAGTTGTATGGTGATCTCCTCTTTGAGACTTGCCCTGCCTTCTGCTATAGACCAATGAAGTTGAAAGCTATTGTCCATGTCCCTTATTTGATATAAATTATATGTGTTCGAGATCCCTGCTTGTACTAATTAATCAAGCCCATTTCAGCATGTTCTTTGTGCTATATTTCTATAGTACTAACATGGCCAATAACCAAATATAAATTAAATTTATCCTACCTAGACTTATTTAGCCCGATATTGTTTTAATAATTGCATCTGGGAGCATGTATCTAACCAACAAGATTGTATAAAATTTTGTCATCTTACTAAATATGAGAATTAGAAATCCCTTGTTACTAGATTTTAACTTGCCATTCTTTTATATCTAGCCTTTCTCTACTCTTATATGCGGGAAATCCATTCTGTCTAATTTGATAATGCCTTTATAACTCTGTGGAATCTTATTATTCATAAAAATTATTTTGCCTTTTTTTATCCATTCTCTAGCTAATTTGTCTGCCAGCTAGTTCATTTGCCTATATATATATTATATCTCCTTTTTGAGATCTCTTTAGATTGGCTATGTCTTCTAGGTCCTCCTCATATCTCCACCTTTTTATTTTTTGATTTAGTAGATCTACTACTATTTTTGAATCAACTTGAATAACAATGTTTTCAAAACTCCTTTCTTTGCATAGCTTTAGCCCTTGTCTAAGGGCCAGGATCTCTGCATGCAGCATAGAGCCTGCTTTATAATTTAATGTTAATGCTAATATCAGCTTTCCCTTTGCATCTCTTATCGCCCCTCTTCCTCCTTCTAATCCCATATCCCTATTAAAGCTTCCATCTATATTTAATACTAATTTTCCTTATGGAGGGTTTTCCCAGTTAATTTTAATTAGTCTATCTGGCTTAACCTTCCTAGTTGTTAGCCCCCATTTATATGACACATCACTTTCTAATTTATGATGTTTTATCTTTATAGGGTTAGCCTATGAGATCTTTCCTGTTTCTCTCTCAATATCTTTTAAGATATTTATCCCACATATTTTTATTCCCTCATACTTGCTTTGATTCCTAGCCTTCCAAATACACCAGATAACTATATGCAAGATATTATTTTTTAACCATCTCTGTACATTATTTTTTGGTTTTATGCAATTCCATTTATAGATTCTATCTTTAAGTTTTATATTATCATTTTTCATGTACATAGAGTTTTCTATCGAGTCCCATACTTCCTTAGCTATATTTCCTTGAGATAAAAGCTAGTCCAAGGTTTCCTCATTTCGTCGACAACCCTCACATCTTGTGGCAAGCCTAATGCGCTTAGCCTAAATGTTTGTGTCTGTTGGTATAATATTCAGTAGAGCCCTCCACATAAATATAAACAATTTTTGTGGGTTATTATTATGCCATATCCATCTAAATAACACTTGCACTTTTTTATTCTATCTAACTTCGTTCTTGGCCGATTTCAAATTAAAATTCTTTTCTGGGTTTAAGGTACTTTTCTAGCTACCTCTGGTTAGTTTAGCATGTTTTTCCATGACTTCTTTTTGCTTGAGCATTTGTATCCAAACATTTGACTTCCTACTCTTTTTCTTTTCTCTATTCGTATCATTATTTATACAGTATTTGGCCCTCATGAACTCCGCCCATAAACTCTCACTAATCTTTAAGCTTCCACCATTTCTTACACACCCATGCTCTTGACATTTCTTGTAGACTTCCAATACCTAGTCCTGCCTCCTCCTTTGGTAGACACACATCTTTTCATTTCTTCCAGTGTAATTTGTTCTTCCCCTCTTTTTTTCCCCATAAGAAATTTGCTAACTCTCCTAGTTTTTTGAATATTTTCGTAGGTGGTTGAATAATCATAAGGTTGTGCATTAGGGTACTTTGTAAAACATGTGTTATTAATGTGGCTCTCACACTCATGTTTAAAATTTCTCCCTTCCAACCTATAATTTTTTTTCTTATTTTGTCTAGCAGAAAATCTAGATATTCAATTTTTAACCTACCCTCATATATTGGGCAGCCCAAGTAAATCATCTCTCCTATTCTGTGTGTAAATCCTATGATATTTTTAATTCTTTGATTCAGATTCCGTGGGGCTTTAGCTGCAGTCATGAATATGCATTTTTATGTATAGAAAATTTGCCCAGTTTCTTCCTCTAATATTAGGAAAAGATCCATCATGTTCTTGAGTGATTAGTGCAGGCATTCGTGAAAATTATTAAATTGTCAGCATATAGAAAACATGCCACCATGGGGTTAGCCTAGGTTATTTGAATTGTAATATGCTTTCTTTCCTCATTCTCCTTTTGATATTAACTAATAGAAATTCTAAATAAATATTGAAAAGAGATGGTGAGAGAGGGTCTCCTTGTCTTAAACCTCTCACAGGTTTAAACTCTCCCCCATCTCTCCATTTATGGATATTTTAACCCAGACGTTCGAAATGCACCTGTAGATGAGATCTATCTAGGATTCTAAGAATCCCATATTTCTCATTGTGAAAGACAATACATCCCATTCTACACTATCAAACAACTTAGATATGTCCAGTTTAAATATCACATTATTCCCTCTTGATTTTAGTCCTAAGTCTTTTATCAATTCTTTGGCTAAACTAATATTTTCTATTATTAATCTATCTTTCATAAAGCCTGTTTGTTCTTTTGAGATAATCTCATGTAGTATCGATGCCAGCCTATTTTGCAAGAAATTTGCCAAAATTTTATAGATTGAATTACATAGGCTAATCATTCTATAGTCCTCAACTTTTTGAGGGTTCTCCATTTTTTGGTATAAAGATTATGTGTGGATAAAACCATGACTTTCCTAACTCTGCCCCACAAAATATCTATTCGATGGCTTTCGTGAGATCCTTCTTTATGATATCCCAAATTATTTGATAAAAGGTGTTATTCCACCTGTCTGGATCTGCATCATTGTTTCTGTTCATGCTAATTATAGCTTGCTGCATCTCTTCCTCCTCTAGGAAAAGCATGAGCTTTCTATAATCCTCTTCTATAATCTTTCTTTCTATATTACTTATCGATATATTTCCATTGTGAGAGCCTTCTCTACCTAGTTGTCCTTTAAAGTATTCTTCAAAATGCTTTTTTAAATCTTTGTTAGTTACTAGCCATTCATTTTCCTCATTTCTGACCCCTTTAATTCTTTGCTTTAGATGTTGTATTCTCACCATTGTTTGAAAAAATTTAGTGTTTTTATTTCCCTCTTTTAACCACTTTATTATGGCTTTCTACTACCAGTATACTTTTTCAATGTTAAGTTTCAGTCTGAGCTCTCCTTGTGTAATGTATAGGGCATTCATTCTTTCCTTTCCTCCCTTTTCCTCATAATTCTATTCTAAATTTTCTACTTTATTTCTACTTCCTTTATATTTTTATTAATATTCCCAATCCTTTTTTTATTCCATTTACTCAGCCTAATTTTAAGCCTTCTCAACTTTTGATTAAACACTTGAATAGGATTACCTGTTGTATCTTGTTCCCATTCTATGTTGATTATATTATTATAGTCCTCATGCAGACTCCACATATTCTGGAAGTTGAATCTTCCTTTTATGGCATTTGATTTTTCTATTGTAATGAGCAAGGAACTATAATTAGAGCAGGTTTTATTAAGATGCTTAATGCCTATGGCTCCATACTTCTCTACTCATTTAACATTATGCAAGAACCTATCCAGTCTTGACCATATAGTCCCTTTCTTCCTCCTATTATTACATGAAGTGTATTTCGAGCCTAAAAAATTTACTTCCATTAAATTTGTTTTAGTTATGGTCTCATTAAATTATTTAAGAGCCTTTCTATTAGGAGCCTTTCCTCCCTTCTTTTCCTTGCTATTTCTGATTAGGTTGAAGTCTCCTCCAATAACCCATGGCTTCTTTCTCCTCTCCAGTTCCTCCATGTCTTTCCAAAGAGACTTACTCTCTTCCCTTTAGTTCTTGCATACACTTCTGAGATGATTTCTTTGATTAATTTTTCCGAGACTTATTTATTAATTGTGCTGTATTGTTTAAAATAATAATATCAAGCTTATCTTTCATCAACAACCATATTTTTCCATTGCAATTCGAAAAGCATTTATCAAAACAAATAATAGCTCTGTGTTTCTCTAACTACTTTTTTTTAACCAATGGTTTGGCTAGCATTATTAATGAAAATTTAAATGTATGTTTTAACATTCTTAATATTCTTAAGGTGGGTCTATTTGCTACACCTCTCATACTATAGTATAAATATCTAAACATTGGTGGATGTCCTTGCACTTGCTTTTGTAGTACACTTAGAATCGTATTTCTTGCCTAAATAATTTTTTTTGTGTTTCTTGATTTTTTGCTTATGCTCAGACCCTCTATCTTTCCTATACTCTATTCTTCCTTAAAAATTTTATTTAAATTAATAGCCATAACTTTTTGGTATTGCCCTTTCCCTACTTCCTAAACCTTCTCTATTATTTTCTATGTTTATATCATCAATTATTTGATTTTCTAGTTGTTGTTATTCCTCCTCCTCACTCATGACTAGTGGACAACTTCTAATCTCTTCCTCTATTAACTCATGTAGCCACTACCTTTGTCCACTGCCCATTTTCTCCCTCCTTCCCTAGCCTTCTGCCTCACCTCTCTAGCTTCCTGCTTCCCCTTCCTGGTCCTTTTTAGCATTTCCTATACTTTTTGCATCATTTGTCTTCTTTGACCCCCCCTCTAGCCCACCTCCTTCCCCTCTTTCTTCTAATCCCAACCTCTCTCTTCTTCTATTACTTTCTCCACTCTTCTCCTCTTCTCTCCCCTCTTTTCCTTTGATTTTCCTAGGGTTTTGCCATACTTTTTCCTTTTTTCTCCCAGCCTCTGCCCCCTACTGCCCTCACCTTACTTGCCCCTATTTCTTCTCCTTCTCTCTCTACCTTTTGCCAATCAAAACCACCTTCTTTTCCTATCACTAATTGTAGAGATTGCTCCTCACTACTATTCTCCAACCCAACTTCTTTTCTAACTTCCATATAGACAACTATTTCTTTTCCTCTATTTTGACCCCTCCTCTCTCCTGCTAATTTCTGCCCCTCTCTCCTTTTTTTACTATACAAGCTTCAGCCCCATGCCCAAGTTTTTTACAAATGTGACAATACTGAGGTAGATTTTCTAGCACAACTTGCTGGCAAAATCCCAAGTCCTCCATGCCTCATATCCACACTCTCTGTGGGATTGGTTCCTGCAAGTCTATCTCTAGACAGATTCGAGCTATGCTCAGTCTTGATAGAGTGGCTGTAGCACCATCAATTAAGAAAGGATTTCTTATTGTTTTCGCTATAAGGTAGAGAAAATGTTTATGAAAAAAATGAATAGGCAATAAGGGAAGAAGACACAAAACAGGGACCTTGGCCGACTCCTCCCTTGTTGAAAATTCCAGCAATCATTTGAATGTTCTCATGGGGAAGAGGTTTATAACCCACATACCTTTCATCCATATTATATGCATATCCTCTTCGACAAACAATTACACTAGGACTTGCTTCTCGTCAATTAATCCCAATTTTACCAAACCTTTAAGCTTCAATGAGTTGAAGAAGTTTTTTACCTCTTCAACCCGAGGCCTCCTGTGTGAAAATTTCCCAACAATTGAAAATTTTTGAGCCTCTGCAAAACTCGTGCTATGTTCGGTAGAGAAGAAGATGGCCAGTTCACCTTGCTTCTAGTAAATCCTTGTTTCAGCATTCATGGATTTATTAAAATGTTTTAAAAATGATTTTTTTTATTAGCTAAATAATCCATTTTCACTGAATTTAGCTTGAAATTGCAACTTATTCTTCAAGATTCGAGCTTTCACTTTCTAGAAAACCACTTTCTCTCACTAGTTTCAAGAGTGGGTTTTAAGAAAATATTATTATTATTTTTTTCTTATTCTTCATATTCTTCTAAATCTTATTATTATTCAAATTATTTTTAATCTTCATATTCTTTTTATTTTTCATATACTTTTTATCCAACTTATTCTTTTTTCTACATATTTTTGATATTCTTCTTATTCTACTTATTCTAGTTATTCTACTTATTTTTATTATTCCTCTTATTCTTCTTATTCATCTTATTCTTATTATTCTTATTTTCATTTTATTCTATTTATCCTTCTTATTTTTTTTTCTTCTTATTCTTCTTACTCTTCTTATTCTTCTTATTCAACTTTTTCTTTTTATCCTTCTTATTTTTTTAAAAAATTTTATTCTTTTAATTCTTCATATGATTATTTTTTTTCATATTCTTCTTATTCTTTTTATTCTTCTAATTCTTTTTATTTTTCTTATTCTTTTTTTTCTATTAATTCTTCTTATTATCCTTATTATTCCTATTATTCTTATTATTCTTATTATTCTTATTATTCTTATTATTCTTATTATTCTTATTATTTTTATTATTTTTATTCTTATTATTATTCTTATTCTTCTTTTTCTTCTTTTTCTTCTTTTTCTTCTTTTTCTTCTTATTCTTTTTATTCTTCTTTTTCTTCTTATTCTTTTTATTCTTCTTTTTCTTCTTATTCTTTTTATTCTTCTTTTTCTTTATTTTCTTTTTTTTCTTTTTTTTCTTTTTTTTCTTCTTATTCTTCTTATTCTTAGTATTTTTTTATTCTTTAAATTTTTCTTTTTCTTCTTATTTTTTTTCTTATTATTTTTTTTCTTTTTATTCTTCTTATTCTTATTATCCTTTTTATCCTTCTTATTCTTTTTATGCTTTTTATTCTTTACTTTATTCTTATTCTTCTTATTCCTTCATATTTTTATTAATCTTTTTATCTTCTTATTTTTCTTAATCTTTTGATTCTTCTTATTCTTTTTATTCTTCTTATTCTTCCTATCCTACAAATTCTTCTTTGTCATCTTATTCTTCCTTTTCTTATTATTTTTCTTATTCTATTTTTATTCATATTATTTTTTTTATTCTTTGTATTCTATTTGTATTATTATTATTCTATTTATTCTTATTATTTTTCTTATTCTTGTAATTCTTCTTATTCTTCTTATTCTTTTTATTCTTCTTATTTTTTTTATTCTTCCTATTCTCCTTATTTTTATTCTTATTCTTATTAAATTGATTCTTTTTATTCTTTTTATTATTTTTATTCCTCATATTCTTATGACTATTCTTATTCTTCTAATTCTTCTAATTCTTTCTATTCTTCCTATTCTTAATATTATTCCTAATCATCTTATTCTTTCTTTTTTTTCTTATTCTTCTTATTCTATTTTTATTAGTATCATTCTTCTTATTATATTTATTCTTATTATTTTATTTTTATTCTTATTATTCATCTATTTATTTTGATTTTTTTTTATTTTTCTTATTCTTCTTATTCTTATTATTCTTCTATTCTTCTTATTCTTCTTATTCTTCTTAATTTTCTTATTCTTTTTATTCTTATTATTATTCTTATTTTTATGATTCTTCTTATTATTCTTATTCTTTTTATTCTTCATATTCTTTATATTCTTCTTAATCAGCTTTTTCTACTTTTTGTATTATTATTCTTATTATTGTTAATCATCTTATTCTATTTTTTGTATTATTATTCTTCTTATTCTTCCAATTCTTCTTATTTTTCTAATTCTCCTTATTCCTTTTATTCTTCTTAGTCTTATTTATCTTTTTATTATTTTTATTCTCCTTATTTTTCTATTATTCTTATTCTTTTTATTATTCATATTTTTCTTATTCTTCTTAATCTTATTATTATTCCTTTTTTTAAGGTTTGTTTTATTATTATAATAATTCTCTCTTTCGGAGGAGGAATACCATTGTTACTAACTTTTAACTACCATTTACCCTCTTACACCTCTTTCATAAACAAAATAATTAAAACTTGACATGAAACCATTACATCCTTTCCTATGTAGCACCCTAAGTTGGCCTATGTTTTTTGTGATACCTTTTCTATTATGCTACTTAACCTGCTGTTATGCCAATTTCTACTTGTGAATTCTACTTGTAATGCTTGTGTCTACCTTTGTATCCCTCTTCTGCTTTATCTGCTTGGTGATGAGTATCCAGAGCCACCTTTTACATGATCTTGCTTCTCTTCCCCTTGCTTTAATTTGGCTACTATATTCATTGACCCATCATGCTCCAGTTCAAACACCTCACTAACATTGACCATTTATAGACACTTATCCTTTAGGGCCCTAATTGTGCATGACATAGTTCAGACCCCTAACATTCTGCTTGTAATCAGACATCTTTAGGTGTTTGATTACTTTCTGACACTTGTCCTTCCAGACTCTACACTAACACTGCACCTAACCATTACAGACACTTCCCATAACCATATAGACCTTGACTACCTAATTACAGATTCAAGTCAAAACTACCATAGTATCTAGTTTATTGACTGTTAGACCAAACATGGAAGCAGGCTATGTTTACAAAAGCTATTAACCCAGGCATCCTCAGTTCATAATCAGCATCCATTACTGCTTATAATTCCCTGACATACTCTCACATTCAGTCAGCACCCAACCAAGAATCAGGCATTGACTGGCAGCACCTACCCTAACAAACCCTTGCATTCTAAGCCACTCTAAACCTCAAACACTTTACCTTCTACCTATTGCTCCCTTTCCTTTGAAAAGCTCTTTAGGGATACAAAGCAAGTCACTTGCAAGAAATATATACCAGCTACTCTAAAGACTCATGACCACAGACATACACACACTCATAACGACAAACACATAACACATAATTTCAGCTGGATTCGCTTCTTCCTACATAACTTCCACCTTCAGTGCTCCTTCCACCATGCCCATTTTTTGCATCCTCTTCACCTCCAACCTGCACCTGTACCTACTCAACCAACAAAAAGAAAGCCACAAAACACCCAAGCAAAATCATATAGCCCCAGCCTAGCCCGACCATTTTCTTTGTAGCCACCCCACAGGACCAGAGTGACTCTTAACTTTTCCCAGCCCTTACTGCTCTCTTTTCTATCTTTTTCATTTGTGTTTGCTACGCAGATAATGAACCCATTTCTGAAAACATAAAAAAATTCAAATAGTATAAATTCAAAGTGATCCTGTTATTTCATAGGTTGTGTTTGTGCCTTTTTGAGCATAATCTTCTAGTTTTTATTTCATCAACTTGGGACATGACCTTTGAGGTACCTGTAAATGTTAAGAATAATGACAAAATATATACATCGCTATGCCCCATTCTCCTCTATGTATCTTAATGTTTTTGAATTTTAATGTAAGGGTATTCTATTTTATCTAGTGTAATTATACCTTCTTATTTTTCTTATTCTATTAATTGGATACTTATTGAAATCCATGAGATTTCTCTTTTAATTTCATCTCTTTTATTTTTAGCATTCAATAGAATACTTTCGAACCTACTTCTATTTCTGGGGTTCCATAAGTACCAGACTATGATGTGCATAATGTAATTTCTTAGTCATTTCAATATTTTATTCTTTGTGTGTGATTGCCTCCATTTCATTAATCTCTCCTCAAGAGCTCCTACCTTACTTTATAATTCTACATATTTTTTCTAGGAACCCCCATACCTTTGTGGTTATCTTCTCTATTGAGAACAAATGGTTAAAGCTTTATGTGCTAACAAAACAACATTCACAACTAGAAGCTAATCTTATTCCTTCCCTATGAATACTATTATCTACCGAATAGCATTAGTTAGGAGCTTTTAAATAAAAACATTAATTTTTTGTGGCATCTCTTTCACCCATTCTCTATTAAAGATTTCTAGAGGATTTATTTTCTTTATCACTAAAGATTTTGTGCTTTTTAGACAACTTTTTTTCATGATCAAGATCCACATACACTCCTAAATTTTAAATAGTGCATTGATTTCCACATAATTTTGCCGTTTAATCATCATTTTCTAGCATTTAGATGCTTTTTTTGAGTACTTAAATGCTTTGTTACCTAGTCAAAATATATCTTTTATATATATTACCCACAAAATATCATTTTCTAAGAGCCTCTAGCAATTTTTACAGGCTCAAGCTTTTGCAATATCAATAAGCGTGTAGGCCAAGCTCGATCCTCCTTTAGATAAGATATATCCTCCCATTTTTTGAAGTGTCACTTATTTTACCCTCGTTTTTTGCCCCATAAAAAGTTAGCCATTTCACCCATCATTTTCTTTTGATTTTTCTCATTCTTCTGATTCTTCTTATTCATCTTATACTTCTTATTCTTCTTATCCTTCTTATTATTTTTATTCTTCTTATTCTTATTATTCTTCTTATTCTTCCTATTATTCTTATTCTTCTTATTCTTTTATTCTTATTATTCTTATTATTCTTCTTATTTTTATGATTCTTCTAATTATTCTTATTATTCTTATTCTTCTTATTCTTATTATTCTTCTTATTTTTATGATTCTTCTAATTATTTTTATTCTTCTTATTATTTAATTCTTCATATTCTTTTTAATCATCTTATTCTTCCATTTTGCATTATTATTTTTATTATTCTTAATTTTATTATTCTATTTTTTTCATGATTATTCTTCTTATTTTTCAATTCTTTTTAATCTTCTTTTTTTCCTTATTCCATTTATTCTTCTAATTCATCTTATTCTTATTATTATTTTTTTTTCTTCTTATTCTTCTTATTCTTTTATTCTTTTATTCTTTTTATTCTATTGATTCTTATTATTCTTCTATTTCTTTTTATTCTTCTTAATTTTATTATTCTTATTATCATATTATTCTTCTTATTCTTATGATTCTTCTTATTATTCTTATTATTCTTATTCTTCTTATTTTATTTTCTTCTTTAACTTCTTAATCATCTTATTCTTCATTTCATACTTATTCATCTTATTCTTATTATTCTTCTTATTATTCTTATTCTTCTTATTCTTCTTATTCTTCTTATTCTTCTTATTCTTCTTATTTTTTAATTATTCTAATATTTCTTATTTTTCAAATTCTAGTAAATATTATTATTCTTTGGATTATATGTATTCTTCATATTTTTCTTATTCTTCATATTCTTTTTATTCTTCCTATTCTTCTCATTCTTCTTATTCTTCTTATTCTTCTTATTATTCTTATTCTTCTTATTCTTCTTTTTCTTCTTAATCTTCTTATTCTTCTTATTCTCCTTGTTCTTATTATTCTTCTTATTCTTTTTATTCTTCTTATTCTTCTTATTCTTCTTAATCTTCATTTTCTTCTTATTTTTTTTGTTCTTATTTTCTGACCATTCTTATCCTTTTTATCATTCTTATTCGTATTATTATTCTTATTCTTATTATTCATCATATTATTTACATTCTTCATATTATTTTTTTAAATGTTCTTATTATTTTTATTCTTTTAATTCTACTTTTTTTATACTTCTAATTCTTCTAATTTTTATTATTCTTCATATCCCTCTAATTCTTTTTTAATCTTTGTATTCAACTTATTATTATTCTTCTTATTCTTCTTATTCTTCTTATTCTACATATTCTTATAATTGTTCTTATTCTTTATTTTATTCTTATTCTTCTTATTTATCTTTTTCTTCTTATTCTTCTTATTCTTCTTAATCTTCTTAATCTTTGTATTCTTCTAATTCTTCTTATTCGACTTATTTTTGTTAATTTAATGATTTTCTTATTCTTCTTATTCTTTCTATTCTTCAAATTCTTATTAATCAACTTATTTTTCTTTTTTATCTTATTATTAATATTATTATTATTTTTCTTATACTATTTTTAATCTTTTAATTCTTGTTATTCTTCTTATTCTTTCTTTTATTCTTCTTATATTTTTTATTTTCTTATTCTTTTTATTCTTTTTATTTTTCTTATTCGTCTTATTCTTCAAATTCTTTTAATTCTTCTATTGCTTATAATTCTTCATATTCTTTTGATTCTTTCAATTTTTCCTATTCTTATTATTTTTCTTATTCTTCATATTCTTCTAATTTTTTATTTCTTTTCATTATTTTAATTTTTCTTATTATTGTTATTTTTTTAAAACATTTTATTTTTTTTTCTCCTTATTCTTTTAATTTTGTTTATTCTTCTTAATCTTCTTATCATTCTTATTCTAGATATTATTTTGAATTTTATTATTCTTATTATTCTTCTTATTCTTCTTATTCTTTTTATTCATCTTATTTTTCTTATTCTTCTTATTCTTCTTATTCTTGTTATTCTTCGTATTCTTCTTATTCTTATTTATCTTCATATTCTTCTCATTTTTCTTATTGTTTTTATTCTTTTTATTTTATTTATTATTTTTATTCTCCTTATATTTTTTATTTTTCTGATTCGTCTTATCTTTCTTATTCTTATTTTATTCTTATTATCATTCTTATTCTTTTTATTCTTATTATTTTATTTTTTTTCTTATTCTAGTTTTATTTTTCTTATTCTTCTAATTCTTAGTATTCTTATTATTTTTTTATTTTTCTTTTTATTATTATTCTTCTTATTCTTTCTTTTCATTTTATTTTTATAACTTCTTTTTATTCTTCTCATTCTTCTTATTCTTGTTATTTTTTTTATTCTTTTTATCCTTATTTTTTTTCTTAATCTTCTCATTCTACTTTTTCTTCTTATTCTATTTATTCATAATATTCTTTTAATTTTTTATTTTTTTATTCTTTTTATTCTTTTTATTCTACTTATTATTTTTATTCTTCATATTCTTTTCATTCATCTTATTATTCTTATATCTTATTATTATTATTATTCTTATTCTTATTCTTCCATTTTATCTTATTCTTCTAATTCTTATTATTCTTCTCATTCTTTTCGTTCTTCTTATTCAACTTATTCTTCTTATTCTTCATAATGTTCTTATTTTTCTTATTATTCTTATTATTCGTATTCTTATTATTCTTCTTATTATACTAATCTTTCTAATTTTTATTATTCTTCTTTTTCTTCATATTCTTCTTACACTTCTTATTCTTCATATTTTTTTTTTACTTTTCTTATTCTTATTATTATTCTTATTATTCTCTTTTAATTCTTTTAATTCTTATTTTTTTTATTTTCTTATTCTTCTGATTCTTCTTATTCTTAATAGTCTTCTTATTTTTCTTATTCTTCTTTTTCTTCTTATTCTTCTTAGTCTTCTTATTCTTCTTATTCTTAATATTCTTCTTATTCTTCTTATTCTTAATATTCTTCTTATTCTTTTTATTCTTCTTATTCTTCTTATTCTTCTTATTCTTCTTATTCTTCTTATTCTTCTTATTCTTCTCATTCTTTTTATTCTTCTTATTCTTATAATCCATCTCTTTCTTCTCTTTCTTCTCTTCTTATTCTTCTTATTCTTTTCATTATTCTTATTCTTTTATTCTTCTTATTCTTCTTATTCTTCTTTTTCGTATTATTTTTCTTAATCTTATTTTTTTCTTATTCATCATTTTCATCACGTTCTTCTTATTCTTCATGTTCTTATTATTTTTCTTATTTTTTTATTATTCATATTCTTCTTATTCTTCAATTTCCTATTATTCTTCTCATTATTTATATTCTTCTTATTCTTTTTATTTTTCTTCTTCATATTATTCTTGTTAAACTTCTTATTCTTTTTAAACGTCTTATTTTTTTTATTCTTAAATTTTTATTCTTCTTTTCATTTTATTTTTTTTATTCTTATTAATTTCTTTATTCTTCTTTTTCCTATTATTTTTATTATTTTACTTATTATTATTCTTCTTCTTCTTTTTCTTCTTTTTCTTTGTTTTCTTTGTTTTCTTGTTTTTCTTATTTTTCTTCTTATCATTTTATTCTTCTTATTCTTATTGTTCTTATTCTTCTGATTCTTCATTTTTTATTATTCTTCTTATTCTTTTCATTATTCTTATTCTTCTTATTCTTCTTATTCTTCTTTTTCTTATTATTTTTCTTAATCTTATTTTTTTTTATTCATCATTTTCATCCTGTTCTTCTTATTCTTCATGTTCTCATTATTTTTCATATTTTTTTTATTATTCTTATTCTTCTTATTATTCAATTTCCTATTATTCTTCTCATTATTTATATTCTTCTTATTCTTTATATTTTTCTTATTCATATTATTCTTGTTAAACTTCTTATTCTTTTTAAATGTCTTATTTTTTTTATTATTCTTAAATTTTTATTCTTCTTTTCATTTTATTTTTTTATTCTTATTAATTTCTTTATTCTTCTTTTTCGTATTATTTTTATTATTTTACTTATTATTATTATTATTCTTCTTTTTCTTTGTTTTTTTTTGTTTTTTTTCTTGTTTTTCTTTTTTTTCTTCTTATTATTTTATTCTTCTTATTGTTCTTATTCTTCTGATTCTTCATTTTTTATTATTCTTCTTATTATTCTTATTATTTACATTTTCTTTTTATTCTTATTCTTTTTATTCTTCTTATTCTTCTTATTTTTATTACTTTATGAAATCTTTTTATTCTTCTTATTCTTCTTATAGTTCTTATTTATCTTATTTATCTTATTTATCTAATTCTTCATATTCTTCATATTCTTCTTAAAATTCTTATTCATCTTATTATTCATATTCTTCATAATCATCATATTCATCATTTCCTTTTTAATCTATTTTTTTTATTAATCTTTTTATTCTTGTTATTCTTCTTATTATTTTATTCTTCTTATTCATCTTATTCTAGTTAATCTTCTTATACTTCTATTTCAAGTTAATCTTATTATTATTATTATTCGTCTATTTCTTTTTATTCTTGTTATTCTACTTTTTATTCTTTTTTTATTATTTTTAATATTCTTCTTATTTTTATAATTCTACTCATGCCTTTTATTATTCATATTCTAGTTTTAATTATTTTATTCATCTAATTCTTAGTATTCTTATTATTTTTTTTATTCTTGTTTTTATTCTTATTCTTCTTTTTCTTCTTATTCTTCTTATTTTTATATTTAATATTTATATTTCTTATTCTTGTTATTCTTTTTATTCTTCTATCCCTCATATTTTTCTATTCTTCATATCTTATTATCCTTCTTATCATTATTTTTCTTTCATTTTTTTATTCTTCTTATTCTTTTTATTCTTATTATTCTTCTTAGTCCACTATTTCTTCATATTCTTTTTATTCATTTTATTCTTTTTATTCATTTTAGACATTTTATAATTTTTATTCTATTTATTATTATTATTTTTTTATTTTTCATATTCTTCTCATTCTTCTAATTATTCTATTTCTTCTTATTATTCTTATTATTCTTATTCATCCTTTTCTTTGTATTCTACTCATTATTATTATTTTTCTCATTCTTCTTATTCTTCACATTCTAATTATTCTTCTCATTCTTCGTGTTCTTCTTATTCAACTTATTCATCTTATTTTTCATAATGTTCTTATTTATCTTATTCTTATTTTTATTCTTTTTCTTCTTATCCTACATATTCTACTAATTATCCTATTTTTTTTATTCTTCTTATTCTTCATATTCTTCTTGCTCTTCTTTTTTTCATATTCTTTTACTTTTCTTTTTCTTCATTTTCTTTTTATTATTGTCTATTTCTTCTTTTTATTCTTATTTTTTTATTTTATTATTCTTCTTATTCTTGTGATTCTTCTTATTCTTCTTATTATTTTGATTCTTCTTATTATTCTTATTTTTCTTAGTCTTCTTATTATTTTTATTCACTTTTTCTTTTTTTTTCTTTTTATTCTTAGTATTCATCAAATTCTTTTTATTTTTCGTATTTTTCTTATTCTACTTATTCAACTTATTTTTATTATTCTTCTTTTTCTACTTATTCTCCTTATTCTTCTTATTATTTTTATTCTTCTTATTCTTTATTTCCTTCTTTTTCTTCTTATTCTTCTAATTCTTCTTATTATTGTTATTCCTCTTATTATTCTTATTCTTCTATTTTTTTTTCTTATTCTTATTATTTTTTTTCTTATTATTCCTTTTATTGTTTTTATTCTTGATGTTCTTCTTAAACTTCTTAGTCCTATTATTTTTCTTATTCTTCATATTCTTCTAATTTTTAATTCTTATTATTCTTTTTATATTTCTTATTCTTATTATTCTAATTATTCTTCTTCATATGCATAATATTCATATTCTTTTGTCCTTCTTATTCTTCTTATTCTTTTTACTCTTCTTATTCTTATTATTATTCATATTTTTCTAATTCTTTTTATTCTTCATATTTTTTTTATTCTTCTTATTCTTCTTATTATGTATATATATATTTTTTCTTGTTAATATATATATTATTTTTATTCTTTTTATTATTCTTATTCTTCTTATTCTTGTTATTTTTCTTATTATTCTTATTTTTCTTATTCTTCTCATTCTTTTAATTCTTATTATTTTTAATATTTTTATAATTCTAATCATTCTACATAGTCATCTTAATTTTTTTTTCTTTTGATTCTTTTTATTCTTCTTATTCTTTTTATTCTTCTTATTTTTCTATTCTTCATTTGCTTCTTATTTTTATTATACTTCTTATTATTTTTAAATATCTTATTCTTCCTTTTCTATTTATTCTTCTTATTCTTCTTAATCTTCTTATTCTTCTTATTCTTCTTATTCTCCTTTTCCTTCTTATTCTTCTTATAATTCTTATTCTTCTTATTCTTCTTATTCTGCTTATTCTTCTAATTTTTCTTAATCTTCTTATTCTTCTTTATTAATCTTATTATTCTTATTATTCTTATTGTTAGTTTTCTTCTTATTCTTCTTATTTTTCTTATTATTCTTTATTCTTCTTTTCTTCTTATTTTTCTTATTATTCTTTATTCTTCTTTTCTTCTTATTCTTCTTAATTTTCTTATTCTTGTTATTCATCAAATTCTTCTTATTCTAGGTGATCTATTTATTATTCTTATTCTTTTATTTATTCTTTTTTTTCTATTTATTTTTCTTATTTTTCATATTTTTCTTCTTATTCTTATTATTCTTCATATTCTTATTATTCTTATTATTCTTCTTAATCTTGTAATTGTAATTATTCTTAATAATCTTAATGTTATTATTATTCTTCTTATTCTTCTTATTCTTTTTATTCTTCTTATTATTCTTATTTTTATTATTCTTTTTAATCTTCTAATTATTATTATTATTCTTTATCATCTTATACTTATTTTTCTTCTTATTATTCATATTCTTCTTATTCTATATATTCTTCTTATTCTTTTTCTTTTTCTCATTCTTCTTATTCTTCTCATTCTTCTTATTCTTCTTTTTCTTATAATTTTTCTTATTATTCTTACCCTTCTTATTCTTCTTTTTTTTTATTATTTTTTTGTATTTTTATTATTCATTTTATTATTCTTATTCGTATTATTTTTCTTATTCTTATTATCCTTTATATTTTTATTATTCGTCTTATTATTATAATATTTCATATTCATCTTAGTCATCATATACTTTTTTCTTATCCTATTGTTCATATTCTTCTCAATCTTCTTTTTTTCTAATTATTTTTATTCTTCTTTTTATTCTTATTCTTCTTATTCTGCTATTCTTCTAATCTTCTGTTCTATTTATCTTCTTATTCTTATACTTCTTATTTTTATTATTCTACTAATTATTCTTATTATTCTTATTATTTTTATTATTTTTATTTTTCTTATTCTTCTTATTCTTCTATTTTTATTATCTTTTTTTTAAAAGTTGTTTATTAATTTTAACCCTCTCTTTTGGCGGAGGAATACCCTTTTTACAAACTAAAATCTACCCTTATCCCTCTTACACCCATACACTTTAATGAAAAAAAAAAGAGACAAAGAATCTATTTTTATTATCTTATTATTCTTCTTATTCTTTTTATACTTTTTATGATTCTTATTATTCTTTTTCTTGTAATTCTTTAAATTCATCTTATTCTTCCAATTTTTGTATTCTTATTATTCTTATTATTCTTATGAGTTTTCTTATCCTTTTTATACTATTTATTTTTTTATTATTCTTATTCTTTTTATTCTCATTTTTTATTATTCATTTTATTCTTTATATTCTTTTTTTCATCATATTCTATTTATTCTTCTTATACTACCTATTCTTCTTTTTATTCTTATTTTTATTATAATTCTTATTCTTCTTATTCTTTTTATTTTTTTATTCTTCTTATTCTTCTTATTATTTTTTTCTTCTTATTTTTATTATTCTTCTTATTTTACTATTATTCTTATCTTCTTATTCTTTTTATTCTTCTTATTATTTTTATTCTTCTTATTTAATTTAATCTTTTTATTCTTCATATACTTCTTATTTTTTTTATTCTAGTTATTATTTTTATTTTTCTTTTTCAACTTGTTTTTCTTTTTATTATTCTTATTCTTTATATTCTTCTCATTCTTATTATTCTTCTTATTTTCTTATTTTTCTTATTATTTTTATTATTTTTATTCATTTTATTCTTTTTATTCTTTTTATTCTTTTTATTCTTCTTATTTTACATATTCTTCTTATTTTTATTACACTACATATTCATTTTTTTTATTTTTCATATTCTACTTATTCTTCTTATTATTTTTATTCTTTTTATTTTTAAAATTCTTATTATTCTTCTTATTCTACTTATTTTTCTTATTCTTATTATTCTTTTAATTCTTCTAATTCTTCCTTTTCGTCTTAGTCATCTTTTTCTTCTTTTTCTTATTTTTCTTATTTTTTTATTTTTCTTCATTTTCTTCATTCTCTTCATTTTCTTCATTTGCTTCTTTTTCTTTAATTTCTTATTTTTCTTATTTTTCTTATTTTTCTTATTTTTCTTATTTTTCTTATTTTTCTTCTTTTCTTCTTTTCTTCTTTTTCTTCTTTTTCTTCTTTATCTTCTTTATCTTCTTTTTCTTCTTTATCTTCTTTTTCTTCTTAATCTTTTATTCTTATTATTTTTCTTATTCTTCCTATTCACTTTATTCTTCTTATAATTCTTACTTTTTTTTTATTCTTATTCTTCTTATCCTTCTTATTCTTTTTATTCTTCATATTCTTCTTATTACTCTTGTTCTTTTTATTATTCGTATGTTTCCTATTCTTTTTATTACTCTTATTCTTTTTATTATTCTTATTCTTCTTTTCTTCTTATTCTTCTTTTATTCTTATTCTTTTTATTCTTCTTTTTTTCTTTTCTTCTTATTCTTCTAATTCTTCTTAATCTTATTATTCTTATTCTCTTCTTATTCTTTTTATTTCTTCTTTTTCTTCTCTTTCTTATTATTCTAATTATTTTATTATTCTTCTTTTTTTCTATTTCTTTTTTTTTCATTCATTTCTTCGTTTTATTTTTTTTTATTTTTTTTATTTTTTTATTATTCTTATTATTCTTTTAATTCTTATTATTCTTCTTATTCTACTTATTCTTCATATTTTTCTTATTCTTCCTATTCTTTTTATTCATCTTCTTCTTATTATTGTTCTTATTCTTTTTATTGTTGTTATTTTTTGTATTCTTCTTATTCTACATATTCTACTTATTATCCATATTCTTATTTTTCTTTTTAAATGACATCTTCATATTATTCTTCTTATTGTTCTTATTCTTCATATTATTATTATTATTTTTATTATTATTTTTATTCTTCTTATTCTTCTTTTTTTTCAAATTCTTTTTATTATTAATATTTTTCTTATTCTTTTGATTCTACAAATTTTACTTATTATTCTAATTCTTCTAATTATTCATATTATTATTATTCTTATTTTTTAACTTATTATTCACATTCATCTTATTCTTCATAGTCTTTTTATTCTTCTTAATCTTATTATTCTTCTTATTTTTCATTTATTCTTATTTTTCTTATTTTATTTATTTTTTTTATTCTTTTTATTTTTTTAATATTTTTATTCTTTTTATTCTTCTTATTCTTCTTTTTTTCTTATTATTTTTATTCTATTTATTCTTCTTATTTTTATTACACTATATATTCATTTTATTTTTATTATTTTTCATATTTTTCTTATTCTTCTTATTTTTTTTATTCTTTTTATTTTTAAAATTTTTATTATTCTTCTTATTTTTCTTATTCTTCTAATTCTTCTAATTCTTCTAATTCTTCCTTTTCGTCTTAATCATCTTTTTTTTCTGTCTTATTTTTCTTATTTTTCTTCTTTTTTTCTTTTTTTTTCTTTTTTTTCATTTTTTCATTTTTTCATTTTTTTCTTTTTCTTTTTTTTCTTCTTTTTATTCTTATTATTCTTCTTATTCTTCCTATTCACTTTATTCTTCTTATTATTCTTATTATTCTTATTCTTTTTTTATTATAATTCTTCTTATTCTTCCTATCCTTCTTATTACTCTTATTCTTTTTATTATTCCTATGCTCCTATTCTTCTTATTACTATTATTATTTTTATTATTCTTATTCTTGATTTCTTCTTTTTTTTATAATTCTTCTTTTCTTCTTTTCTTCTTATTCTTCTATTTCTTCTTAATCTTATTTTTTTTATTCTTCTTCTTATTCTTTTTATTTCTTCTTATTCTTCATATTATTCTCTTTCTTATTATTCTAATTATTTTATTATTCTTCTTTTTTAGTTTTTCTTTTTTTATTATTTTTCTTCATTTTCTTCGTTTTATTTTTTTTATTTGTATTCTTTTTTTTATTATTTTTATTATTCTTTTAATTCTTATTATTCTTATTATTCTTCTTATTTTTATTATTATTCATATTTTTCTTATTCTCCTTATTCTTTTTATTTATATTATTCTTCTTATTCTTCTTATTATTTTTATTATTGTTATTCTTCTTATTCTTCTTATTCTACTTTTTCTTGTTATTATCCATATTCTTATTTTTCATTTAAAATGACATCTTCTTATTATTCTTCTTATTCTTCATATTCTCTTATTCTTCTTATTATTCTTATTTTTTTATTTTTTTTATTTTTTTTATTTTACTTATTTTTCTTTTTTTTCTAATTCTTTTTATTAGACATATTTTTCTTATTATTTTTATTGTACTTATTTTACTTATTATTCTAATTCTTCTAATTATTCTTATTATTCTTATTCTTCTTATTCTTATTTTTAATTTATTATTCACATTCATCTTATTCTTCATTATCTTTTTATTCTTCTTAATCTTATTATTCTTCTTATTCTTCTTTTATTCTTATTCTTATTTTATTTATTCTTCATATCCTTTTTAATATTTTTATTTTTTTTATTCTAGTTATTCTTCTTATTCGTCTTATTCTTCTTATTCTTCTTATTCTTCTTATTCTTCTTATTCTTCTTATTCTTCTTATTCTTCTTATTCTTATTATTCAACTTATTTTTCTTAATTATTATTCTTATTCTACTTATTATTCATATTCTTCTTATTATTCTTAATCTACTTATTTTCTTTTTCTTTTATTCTTTTTATTCTTCTTTTTCTTTTTATTTTTTTTATTCTTCTTAATTTTTTATCCTTTTTATTGTTATCATTTTTCTCATTCTTCTTATACAACTTATTCTTTGTATTTTTTATTTTTAGTTATTATTCTTAGTCATCTTTTTCTTATTTTTCTTTGTATTATTCTTATTATTATTATTATTATTATTATTATTATTCTTCGTATTCTTCTTATTATTCTTATTTTTCTTATTTTTTTATTCTCTTATTTTTATTATTCTTCTTATTTTTTCTAGTTTCTATCTTTCTAATTATTCTTATTATTTTTATTTAACTTATTCTACTTAATTTTATTTTTTTCATATTCTTGTTATTCTTCTTATTTTTCTTATTCTAGTTATTATTCCTTTTCTTCTTTTTAACTTGTTCAACTTGTTCAACTTGTTCAACTTTTTCTTCATATTCTTCTTATTCTTAATAAGCTTCCAATTCTATTTATTCTTCTTATTCTTCTTATTCATCTTATTCTACTTATTCTTCTTATTTTCTTTTTCTTATTTTTCTCTTTTTTCTTATTTTTCTTTTTTTTTTCTTTTTTTTCTTTTTTTTCGAATTCTTTTTTTTTCCTTCATATTCTTCATATTCATTTTATTCTTCTTATTCTTTTTATTCTTCTTATTTTTCTTATTCTTCTTATTTTTCTAATTCTTCTTATTCTTTATTTTCTTCTTATTCTTCTAATTATTCTTATTCTTCATATTTTAATTATTTTTGTTAATGTTGTTTTGTTTCTTATTCTTCTTATTGTTCTCATTCTTCTTATTCTCCTTATTCTTCTTATTCTTCTTATTCTTATTAGTCTTTTTATTCTCCCTATTCTACGTATTATTCATATTCTTATTATTAATCATAATCTTCTTATTCTTCTCACCACAAGAAAATATCAATTTAACTAAGTAATTTTAGCTAGGGATCAATCCCTAGCTAAATTGCAAGGGATTAGCCATGGAATAGCAAGGGTTTTATGACCCACCCCCGAAAAAAAATTGTAATGGATTAGCGACGGATCAGCGAGGCAAAATTTTTCGTAAATTCAACTCTAGAAAAGTGGGGAATTTAGTGACCGATTTGTAACTGAAAATTTTCGTAAATTCTGCTCAAGAAAAGCGAAGAATCTAGCGATGAAATATCTCTTGCTAATAAAAGCCTGAAATTAACGACAAATTTAGTGACAAAATTTTTCTATCTAATAAAACAAGTGATTTAGCGATGGATATAGTGACGAAATTTTTCTAGCTAATAAAATCTATAAATTAGCGTCGGATTTAGTGAGGGAATTTCCCTTTTAAATAAAATCCTTGATTTAGCGACGAATTTTGTGATGATTTTGTCCATATCTAATAAAATTCTTGATTTAGCAATGGATTTTTTCTATCCAATAAAACCCATGATTTAGCGATGAAATTTCCTTAGCTAATAAAATAAATAAATTAGTGACGGATTTAGCAATGAATTTTTCTAGCAAATAATATCCTTGATTTATCGATGTATTTTGCGATGGTTTTGTCCCTAGCTAATAAAAACCTTGATTTAGTGACAGATTTAGCGACAGATTTTCCTTATCTAATAAAACCCATGATTTAGCGAATGAGTTAGTCACGGAATTTCCTTAGCTAATAAAATTTATAAATTAGCGACTGATTTAGTGAGAGAATTTCCCTAGTAAATAAAATCATTGTTTTAGTGACGGATTTTGTTATGGTTTTGTTCCTAGCTAATAAAATCCTTGATTTAGCAACGAATTTTATGACAATTTAGTCCCTAGCTAATAAAATCCTTTATTTATTGACAGATTTTGTGATGTATTTTCCATAGCTAATAAAATCTTTGATTTAGTGACGGATTTAGCGATGGTTTTGTCTCTAGCTAATAAAATTCTTGATTTAGTGATGGATTTATTGACAGATTTTCCCTAGTTATTAAAAGTATTTATTTAGTGACAAATTTAACAATTGATTTTCTCTAGCTAATAAAATCATTGATTTAGCGATGGATTTAGCGACAGATTTTCCCTAGCTAACAAAATTCCTAATTTTGCGACGTATTTAGCGACAGATTTTTCCTAGCTAATAAAATCATTGATTTAGTTGCACATTTAGTGTGAGATTTAGCGACGGATTTTCCCTTGCTAATAAAATTTTTGATTTAGCTATGGATTTAGTGATAGATTTTTCCTAGCTAATAAAATTTGTATTTTAGCTACAGATTTTGTGACGGATTTTCCCTAGCTAATAAAATTATTAATTTATCTCCGGATTTAGTGACGAAAAATGCCCATTTAGTTAGGGAATTGTTCCCATCTAAATGTGATTTTTCTTGTAGTGAATGTGCCTTCCTTAGATCCTATATTATTTCATACTATTGTTGGGAGCCTAACATATCTTACTATTACTCTTCTTGAGTTTGTTTATATTGTTCATGTAGTTGATTTTTTGCTTTCTCTCTAATAAATAATTATTTATTTCTTTATCTTCAATTAAAGTAGAGTAATATGCTATGACATTTACTACCATAGAAATTATGTGGTTATGTTAGTTATTTGCATATATGAGAGTATTTATTTCTCACTCCATTATCATATATTGTGATTACAAGAGTGTTATTCAAATTATTCATAAATTAGTCATTAATGAATGAATCACACACATTAAAATTGATTGTCACATTACACATTATCATCTCAAGTATGACACCATCATTTTTTTTTGTTTTTTTTTCTTCCTTATAGATTCTAGATTTCTTTATTAAGTTCTGTTCAAATTTTCATTCTTGTTTTCTAGTTGACAAACTATCAATGCTTATAATTGGTGTATCATGTGTTTTGAGGGGATGCTAAATAACGATATATATATATATATATATATATATATATATATATTGTTATTTGTTATGTATGGACCTAGTATTTGAAAAAATAGTCTTCTGGGTGGTTAATCTAATTAATATCTTGTATTTAGGAAGTTGAATTACTCCACTTGTATAGTATACATGAATAAATGTTTATGTCTAATTAATAAAATCAAATAATTAAATTATAAATTATTATGTTCTATTTTTAGTTTTTCACACAAATCACTTGTGTTGCTAGGTCGACATAGTTTTGCATGTTTTCTCTCCTTTACTTTCGCCTGAGTCCCCATCTATGGAGTGCAACACCAGTCGAAGCGCATTAATGGACTAGGTAATCTGATGGCGATGGGCTAGTGATGATGGCGGCCACTTTTGGAATGGTCCACCAACCCGGACCAAGGAGAGCCTGTCAGAGGCTAGTGCAATCAACACTGGTCTCTCATAAATCTGCTGTATCAGAATCAAATTATGACAACGATGATAGAAGTGATGATAGTTACGGCATGGCTAATGCCTAAGATGAGGAATACCTCAGAAGCCTATTCAGTAAGGGAAGATCCCGCAAGAGATAGTATGCTCCTCAATCTAAAGTCTCTAAAAAGGTTCATTCGCTATCATATGATTTTTGCATGGGTTTTGCATGTATTTCAACAAAAAGGATACTGCTGCTCTATAATATTTAAGCTTTCATGTCCGGAACAATGTAGTTGTTAATAAAAAATTGCAGCAACTTTGTTTTTTTGACTCGAAACACCTAAACATAATTTGTTATATGGGACATATGACTGTGACAACTTGTTGTTTTATCAACTTCTACTTAATTATAAAAGGCCATTAAGTATTTCACTTTCATTACTAGTTTGCAATTACCAATAGTTTTCTTTGAATTGTTCTTTTATCCAATAGCTGAAGTGATCACCAGTAGCAAATATAACTCATAAAAAGAATGTGACAAGCAATGACATAATAGATGATCAGTTGGTGTATAACTTGGGGGCATCACCAAGAATTCCCAATCTAAGGCTAGAAAAGAAACTCATGGCCGAGGTCAGAATGCTTCTTTTATATTGTCCTAACATACACATACATAAAAATGTCATCCATGTGCTTTATGTGTATATTCTAGCAAATATTGTGTGCTCAAGGGATACATTTTTTAAATTTTTTAATAAATGATCTTTGCAATTTATAGAGTAATGATAAATGTGCCAAGGATTTAAAATTTTCTGGCACATCAGATTTATACGAGCACATGTCTTCTAAAATGCATAATTCTTTTAAAAGTTTGAAAAAAACCTTCATGTTTCAAATATTAATTATAAAAGTTTGAAGTATGTAAAACATATCAAATACATTATTATTAGATAAGTGTAATTTAAATGGTATCTTATATTTATTTGAATTTTTTTATTTTTTAGATTCACAGATAAATATAGATTATTAAACTTTTATTGCCTGCTAGATGTTCGAAGATATTTTTGTCAATTTTATATTTTTTTATACGAGAAAAATAATTTTATCATTGTTTGTGCTATTCGATTAATAATGGAATGCATGCATCTAATATTAGGGGTCTTACCTAATAGTTCATCTTTAATGGTTTATCTTTAATGATCATAACAAATATATTAATAACTAATTTGTTGTTAGATATATTATTAAATATGATACTAAATATTTTATTTTGAATAAGATAATTTTTAAAGATTCTCATTATGTACGTATATATGATAGGTCCATCACAAGGATATATAATATCAAAATATTTTAAAATTTTTTTATCAAGTTTTCTGTAGAATTTATATAGTGGGCGATAAGACATACAAAAGATACATCATCGTGACTAGTCTAAATATCGAATGTCTTATATACCATATTATTATATTACTTAAATTTATTAATTATTATTTATTTTCTAATTTATATTATTTAATAATATTATTCTTATATGTTGACCTAGGAATTCAATGATAAGTAGGTTGGAAGTATATATGCATAATATTGACAATATTAACATCTTCCAAAAATCTAACTAGAAGACTCATGATGATAATTAGTTTGACCATGTTCAGCTCAGTTATGTTAGCCTATGATCTAATACATCATGCTGTTTGGTATATTTAATGGTATTCTTTTTAGGTGCATAATTTTGCACGTACTCTTATACGTATATATTTTTTTTATAATATTTATATTATGTTGATTCTTCATTAATATTTTAGTATTTTTATTTTTTATTATGTTAAAGTGAGTCGAAATTATAAATATTTTTTCTTATTTTTTATTTATTAGGCATTTGAGTTTGTGTTAAGGTAATGAGAGAAAATATGATTTTAGCCTCGAATTTTTTTGTAGGTTATCATTTTTTGGTGGCCCAATTAGGTCATCGTGCCGTGCCCGGTATGGCATGGTATGGTAACACTGCAGTGTCAGGCATGACACAGCTTGAGAGTGCCAACTCACCATGACCTGTCGGCCTACCTTATATCTGATTTGGGTTGGGTCGTGTCTGGACTTGCTAAGTCATGTCAGGATGTGTTGGGTCATGCTTGGTCATTCTGGGATGTTCCGAGTCATGTTGGGATGTGCCGCCTTGTGCTGGATCATGCTGAGATGTGCTGGGTCATGCCAAGATGTGCTGGGTCACGCTGAGACATGTCGGGATGTTTTGGGTCATGTTGGTACATGCCAAATCATGCCGAGATGTGTCGGGACATGCTTGGTCATGCTGAGATGTGCCGGGACATGCTGGGTCTTGCTGGGACGTGCCGGGACATGTTGGGTCATGCTGTGACATGCCAAGGCATGCCGGGATATTTTGGGTCATGCTGGGACATGCTAGGTCATGCCAACACGTTTCGGGATGTTCTGGGTCATGTTGGGACATGCTGGATCATGCCGAGACGTGCTGGGACATGCAGGGTCATTCCATTTTGACCTGTTCGAAATGAGGGCAACCAAAATTCAAAATATATTTTAAAATTTAAATGTTAATACTAAATTAATTAATTAATTAAGTAGTTAAATTAATAGAATAAAAAAATAAAATTATTATCATTAGTAATAAATCATAACTATATAAATTATAAAATAACAAAGTAAGATTAAATCATTAAAAAATAAAAATTAATATATTAAAGATAAACTTATAAACATAAAATATCAATTTTGTAAGTAAGTGTCTAAATAAATAATTAAAATAATTATAAAAGTAGCAAGTTCAAATGACAAAAATAAATAGACAAAGGCAATCAAAAAATTATCAATCTCGTAAGCGCAAGGTGTTATCATTAGCGGTAGGCCAAAGACAGTACAATAGGCTCAATCTTAGTCATCATCAAAGTTTCACGAATCATCATCAGTAATCAACTCATTTGCTCTTGTTGTAGTTGTAGTATGACTTTTGATGCCCATGTTCGAATCATTTCAATTCTTCATGAATGTTAATATCTCAATAATATCTGGTCATAATTTGGATCTCTTATATTAAATCATATTTATTGCAATAGAAAAAATAGACTCCGGTGCTACGCTTGATATCAGAGGAGTCAGTAGATCCCATGTCATCTTAGACAATATGAGATAGATATACTTATATGATTTTCATTATTATAAAATATCAATATTCTTATTATTCATATGTGATATGATTGAACAATAATTATTATTTAAGTATTGAGACAACTTGCTTCTATTCGATGGTTTACCCCATTATTTTCCCAATGCTAATTGATAGATAAGTTATCATCTCTCAATATGACATTCATGTCCATACTATGATCCTTACTATTATTACCACTATACCCAGTATCGTAGAATGTAAATAACTCAGTCACTTTCTCATGAATGCTAATCGACAAAAGAGTCCTATTTTAATGACTTTCAGGTAAAAATAACAAAACAAAAGCATTAAAGAATAATTATCTAATTACTTAACTCTTATGTTGGTTATTGTTCAATCAGTAAATAATTATGTTCTCATTATTAATATAAATTCTTTTGTCATTTTTATATTTATAGATTCAGTGCACATGGGCACCCAAATTTGATGAAAGATAAAGTCATTATGAGAGATCAAAGCTGCTCAACGGAATTCTAATTTGGTCCATAAATTAAAAATAATGAAAGAAAGGCCTGATTTTATATCTGAGGAAGATTGGCCTGAGTGGCTTAATTATTGGGAGGAGCTAGATGTGAATAAAAAATCAGATATTACTGGCAAAAATCGACGAAGTTAGGTAGCTGGACTAGGTATTGGAATCTATCGACACACTAGAGTGTCAAAGTCGAGCATTGAGCACACTCGATATTTGTACAAATTTAAAATTCTAAACATTTCTATATTTAGTGGTTGTCCTAATAGTCCAATAAATAAAATCTCTGCATAGTTTTATAAATTTTGTTAAATTTTTTTATCATTTGTTTTTTTATGACTTAATTAAAACATTATCTAGGCTGGAATATTGGGTCGAGATCCAAATTTTTATGAGATTTTCAGGAAGATGCATGTGAAGAAAGTGGATGGTCAGTATGTCGAAAACAAGTCTCATATGATTGCTGTAAGAAATTGTTATATTAATTAGAATTTATAAAACTATAGTACATTATGAAAATTATTTTGAATGCAAAACATTTATTTTATTTTTTGTATATCTAGAATAGTTATTTTCTTTATTTTATCACATGACCTAATGGAGGAACATGTGACATTTATCATCAATAAGTTGAGGGTTCTATGGATCTTTAACTAATTGACTATGATCCTATTTATTTGGAGACAATAGAAGGTCGAAAGAAGCAATGAGTGTACGGAATTGGCTCTAAGAGAGTGGCATTTTGTTGTAGCAGTCGTGCTTCTAATTCATCTATCTCAACAATGGTGAATGAGGGGATCGAACAACAAGTACTGAAAACAAATGAATGTATTGTAGTTATGGAGACTGAAATGAAAAAGAAGGATGAGCAGATAACTAATTTGAATGAAGAAATGCAAGAAATTAAAGAAATAAGCCATGAGATGAAAAAATATTAAAAATGTAATGCAACAGCAGATGCCCTATATGGAGTCATAGTTAGCGGTATTGGTGCAACAAATAGCATTCCTAGATTTAGCTAGGAATCCTTATAGGAGAGGCTAGCATTCCCTACAAATTATGAGGATGATTGAGTATGAGAAATATTTTTTAACTGTTATATATTTTTGTCTATGTGTAGCAAATAATTATGATATTTTTTTGTAGGTTTTAATTTTTTTTATTCTGGTTTGTTCTTTGCTTTTCCAATTAACCTAATTATTAATTTTTGTAGGACACATTATGTGAGACAAAAGAAAAAATCTAGATTCAAAGCATTCAGACATTACCACAGTCCTTCCAATGCATGGGTCCCATATTACCGATTTCAGCTTTATCAAAAAGAGGGATAGCTTATCTTATCTTTATTATTCTAAAAACATTTTATTTTTGCAATCTCTTTATCTCTAAACATAAATACTGGATATCTTTTGGATTTTTGTTGAAGCTGTATGACAATCAACTTTAATTTCTGTTTGTTCATTTCTATAATATTTGTTTATATATATGTGTGAATATGTTTTTGTGTCTCTTAATTTTTTGGGGAGAGTTTTAGCCTATTATAAGTATGTAAAAGCCTATTTTCAGTAGTGGTAGTGACGACAGCGATGGTAGTGGTGGCGGTAGCGGTAGCAGCGGCAGCGGCGGTAGCATTGGCAGCACGGGCAGTAGTGGTAGAGGTGACATCAGTGGCAGCAGCAATAGTAGCAGCATCAGCGGTAGCAGTGGTGGCAGGGGCGGTGGCGGCGGGGGCGATAGCGGCAGCACCAGCTACTATGGTAGCAGCAGCGGCAGCGGCAGTGGTAGCGGCAGTGGCAGTGGCAGCGGCAACAGTAGTGGCATCAGCCGCGGTAGTGGTAGCGGCAGCAGCTGTAGTGAAAGCGGAAGTAGTTGCAACGGCAAAAAATGCAGTATATATGTATGTTTATAGTTAGTATATACGTACATATAATACTATAGTCTTTTATGTACATATATACTGAGTATATATATGTACTCGATATATATGTACGCATAATACTATAGTTTATATGTACATATACTATAGTAATATACGTACGAGTGAAATGCTAGTATATATTGTGACACCCCATCCCTCAGGGGGTCCAATTCATTCCATCACACAATACAATGTGCAATAAAATAAAATTCTCTCAAATGTACAATACATTTTTTTTCATTTTATTTGCTCAGTGAAAGAAAGAAAACATACAACATATTATTTAAGACTCAACCGGCTTCCCTTCACATGTACGATTTCGTATGTGGATCTGTCATATGTCCTAGACTTGTACCTGAAAAGGGGTCCTATAACAGAGTGCGCAAAGCTCAGTAGAGGTAAACTCTTTTAGGGTTACTCTCTACCTAAGTGCACGTAAACCATCATGAATATATATCAACACCCATTCAGGTACAATGTTTATATGAATGCAATTATGGATGAAATATTTATATTTTCATATTCCCGAGTCTCATCGAATCCCTCACACATGTCGAAGCCACGTATGATATTATATATATATATATTTAATTATTTATTTATTTATTTATTTATTTTTTTGGAATTATTCCAAAAAATATGGACCTCCTCCGAAAAATATATTGGACATTTATCCGAATAAAATATGATTTTCTTGGATTTAATCTGAGAAATATGCACCGCCATAACTCTGCCTGTACATTGTCCCAATTCGAGTTTGCAATCTATAATAACCATGTACCAAATAAAATTCCGCACAAGTTAGTATGGACGTTGTCCCAATTCGTGTTTGCTAAATACCATCATTATACCTTTATATATATATATATATATATATATATCATGCACCCACCCATGAATATGGAATGTTCCCGTGCATATGAAATATAATTATGTTATTTCCAATTTAACTCATGTTCCAGACACTATTATAATAATCCAAATTCAATTTGTCCTGCACTAATTTTTACTAAACGAAATACTAAAATTCTTTACTAATTAATCATTTTAATAAAATTTCTAACAATTCGAATTGAAATATAAAAATGATCAATTCTGGTCATTAAATAGAAAGAAATTATGATAAGAAAAAACTATGACCTTTCGGAAAATTTCATAGAAACTTTATAAAGTTGATATCAATGTGAAGATCTCGTCGTGTAGAGTAACTTTAGTTCTTGGACTATTTCATTTTAATTTCAATATAAACCGTTACGATTAAAAGAAAATTTAAGAATAAATTTTTTCCTCTGTAGTGTATCTCTCTCCGGCGCCCAACATTTTTTTTCGACCTTTCTCCCCGTTTCTCGGATTCATGATGTTTTACTTGTTTTTTTATTTCTATAATTATTATCATTAATTAATAATAATCTTTTTTTCTTTTGGGTTGACACCTAGACAGCCGACTGACTGCCCGCGTATGCACAGTCACATGTGGACGACATAGCGCTGTCTTTCAGTTAAGTGAATTTATTTTTAAATATTTCAATAATTATTTAATTAAATTAAAATATAACAAATTCTGATTTTCTCAGAATTTAATGAAATTTAACACCGTAGCTATATCTTTCAAGACAAATTCAATAACGATATTCATTTTATCATTATGGCTCTAAAATTTTCAGGTTATTTTCTCTTATTGCAAAATTACCTTTTTGTCCTTATTTGCAGAAATCAAATTATGTTAGTTATTTATTCATTTTTTCGAAATTTCACATACATATACATATTTACTATAGTGATATATATTTATCAAAACATAATTTTTTTTATTTATTTTGATTTGATTTGGTGGTTTAAATTTCGTACAGATAAGGTACCGCATTGTTTCCCATATGAAGCTTGTATAAGTGAAAACATATTTCAACAAACATGATACACCATGACTCAGACAGCATTTTCGCAGTGGAAAGTTGGTGATCGGAGGAGGAAATGGAGAGAAAGCAATATTAATGCATTGATAGATTATACTTTATGCACAGTCGGTAGATACATTGATTAATAAGATGTAATATAATTTTTGTTATTTTTTTTGTTTTAGTAATTTAAAATATTGTATGAGAATAATTTATTAAATGAATTTTTTTTGTTTAATTTGAAATTTTCATTTATAATTTCTGTTTTTATTAAATTTAATTTAAAAATATTAAATTATTTAATTAAATATTTGTTGAAACTATATGACAATCAACTTTAATTTTTATTTGTTCATGTCTATAATAACTATTTTTATATATCTATGAAAATATTTGTGTGTCTCCGAATTTTTTGGGTAGAGTTTTAGCCTATTATAGGTATGTAAAAACCTATTATCAGCAGCAGTAGCAGCAACAGTGGCGGCAGCGACGACAGTAGTGGTAGCAACCACAATAGAAGCAGTGGCAGGTCAGTGGTGGTGGCAGTGGCAGCAGGGGCTACAACGGGGGCAGAAGTAGTGGCAGCAGTGGCTGGAGCAGCAATGGCAACATGAGCGTCTTCACCGGAAGCAACTATGGCAGTGGCGGTAGCAGTGGCTGCACCGGTAACAGCGGCTGCACTGGTAACAGCGGCATCACCGGATTCAGCGACAATAATGATAGAGGCGGTGGCGGCATCAGTGATGGCGGCGGTAGCATAGGTGGCAGAGGTAGTTCTGGCATGCAGCGGCATCATCGGCAGCGGAGGCATCGACGACAACCACTGTAACGGCAGTAGTAGAGTCAGTGCCGACAATGGCGACAACAGTAGTGGTATTGGTAATGATAGCGAAAATGATAACAACTACAGGAGCGGTAGCAGGAGCAGCAGCAACAACACCAAATGAGGTATATACATACGAATAAAGTTAGTATATACGTACATATAATACTACAATATTTTATGTACATATATACTGAGTATATTTGTGCTCAGTTTATATGTACACATAATAAAACTGTTTTTATGTACATATACTGCAGTAATATATGTACAAGTGAAATACTAGTTTATATTTACATAAATACTACAAGATTATATATGTATCAAAACATAACTTTTTTTAATTTGACTGGGTGGTTTAAATTTTTTTACAGATATGATACCTCATTATTTATCATACAAAGCTTTTATAAGTGATGAGATTTTACACTAGACATTACGTGCCATGACTAGGACAGCTTTATCGCAGTAGAAAAATGATGATAAGAGGAGCAGAGGAAGAGAAAGAAATGTCAATGAATGGATATATTATACTTTATGCACTGTCTGTAGATACATTGATGAATAAGATTAAATATAATTTTGTTATTTTTTTGATTTAACTATGTAAAATAATGAATTAGAATAAGATATTAAATGATTCTATATTTTGTTTATTATAAATTATTTATCATTTCAATTTTTATCCAATTTGATATAAAAGATATAAAATTATTTAGATAAAAAATTTTAAAATTAATTAAATTCTGAAATTATTTTTGAAATTAAAATTGATAGGGAAAATTCCTTGCTAATTTAGCGATGGAATTTTTCCTAGCTAATTTAGCTAGAGAATCTTAAAATATGTGACAGATTTTCCGTGGCTAAACTTATTAAGCTAGGAACTATTTTAATTGCTAAAATTTATCAACTAGCACTTTAGCTTGGGAATCTTCTATCGTTATTTTGATTTAGCGATGGAAAATGTCATTTAGCATACTAATTTAGATAGGGAATTTGTCTTTTTTAGAAAGTGATTTTCTCATTGCTAAGTTTATAGCTAGGGACACTTTCCATCACTAAATTTTAGCAAGAAGCACTTTAGATAGGGAATCTATCCGTCAGTAATCCATCGCTATATCCCATTTAGCGATGGAAAATGGCCATTTAGCTAGGGAATTGTCCCAAGCTAAATATGATTTTTCTTGTAGTGTCTCATTCTTATTATTCTTCTTATTCTTCATCATTTTATTATTCTTATTATTATTCTTATTTTCATATTCTAATTATTCTTATTATTCTTATTATTCTAATTATTCTTATTATTCTTATTATTCTTATTATTCTTCTTATTCTTCTTATTCTTCTTAATCTTTTTATTCTAATTTATCTTATTATTCTTTTTATTCCTATTATTCTTCTAATTCTTTTTTTTCTTATTCTTCTTATTTTTTATTCTTCTTAATATTCTTAATCTTCTTATTCTTTTTATTCTTCTTATTGTTCTTATTCTTTTTATTCTTATTATGCTTCTTATTCTTCTTATTCTAATTATTCTTCTTATTCTAATTATTCTTCTTGTTATTATAATTCTTTTTATTCTTGTATTTCATCTAATTCTACTTAATCTTTTTATTCTTTTAATTCTTTTTATTCTACTTATTTTTTATATTTTTCTTATTTTTTAATATACTTATTCTTGTAATTATTCTTATTCTTCGTAATCATCTTATTCTTTTTATTGTTTTTAACCTTTTTATTCTTCTTCTTATTTTTATTTTTCTAATTCTAATTAAAATTTTTATTATTCATATTCTTGTTATTCTTTTTATTTTTTTTATCCTAGTTAATATTCTTTTCTTCTTTTTTTCTTATTCTACTTTTTCTTCATATTCTTTTTATTCTTATTATTCTACTTATTCTTCTTATTATTTTAATTCTTGTTATTCATCTTATTCTTTTTTTCTTTTTATTCTACTTATTCTTTTTACACTTATTATTCTTCTTAAATTCTTATTTTTATTATTCTTATTATTCTTCAAATTATTTCTTTTTTCGTAATATTGTAATTCTTTTTATTCTTCTAATTCTTCTTATTCTTTTTAGTCATCTTATTCATCATTTTCTTATTATTCTACTTGTTCTTTATTCTCAAATTTTTCTTCTTAATCTTTTTATTCTCCTTATTTTTCAGATTCTTCCTACTCCCTTCATTCTTTTTATTATTCTTATTCTTCTTATTCTATTTTTTTTCTTATTATTCTTATTATTTTTACTCTTCTTGATCTTCTTATTCTTCTTGTTTTTCTTATTCATCTTGTTCTTCTAATTCTTTTATTCTTCTTATTCTTCTAATTCTTCTTCTTTTTCTTATTATTTTTATTATTCATATTATTCTTATTAATCTTCTTTTGCTTCTTTTGTTTTTTTTTTTGCTTCTTTTGTTTCTTTTGCTTCTTTTCCTTCTTTTTCTACTTTTTCTTTTTCTTTTTCTTCTTCTTCTTCTTTTTCTTCCTTTTGTTATTATTCTTTTAATTTTTCATATTGATCAAATTCTTCTTATTCTTTTTATTCTTCTTATTCATCTTATTCATTTTATTCATCTTATTATATAACCTTCCTACCTATTTCTTATTTTCTTATTTTTAACTTCCGTTTGACCTTAACAATCTTATTTTTCTTATTCAGCAAATTCTTCTTATTCTACTTGATTTTTTATTCTGTTTATTCATTTTATTCTACTTTTTTATTTTTCTACTTATTTTTCTTATTCTTCGTATTTTCCTTCTTCTTCCTATTCTTCTTTTTATTCTTATTCTATGTATTCTTCTTATTCTACTTATTCTTCATATTCTACATATTCTTCTTATTATTTTTAATCTTCTTATTTCTCTACTTTTTCTTATTTTTCTTATGCTTCATATTCTTTTTATTCTTCTAATTCTTCTCAACATTATTATTATTATTTTTATTATTCTTCTTCTTATTATTCTTCTTATTATTCTTATTCTTTTTTTCTTCTTATTCTTTTTTTCTTCTTATTCTTTTTTTCTTCTTATTCTCCTTATTCTTCTTATTCTTCTTGATTTTTTTATTATTCTTTTTCTTAATATTTTTATTAGTCTTGTTATTTATCTTATTCGTCTTATTCTTATTATTCTTCTTATTCTTCATATTCTTCTTTTTCTTCTTGTATTTTTCTTATTCTTCAAATTCTTCTTATTTTTCTTATTCATCTTATTCATCTTATTCTTCTTATTCTTATTTTTCTTATTATTCCTCTTTTTTTAAAAAAAAAGTTTGTTTTATTAATATTGACCCTCTCTTTTGGCGGAGGAATACCATTTTTACAACCTACTTCCTTGCTACCCAATGCCCTTTACACCCTTCATATCTTATATACCCCTATCGGGTATTATCTATTGAGACATGCATATAAATTAACAGAATCATACATTTCACTTGCATCAAAACTTAAACTGTTTGTGAATATGAATGAGCTATGAGTAAACTCTTTGCTTTTTGTATATCATAAGTAACTTCAATGTTGTCCTTTAATGCTTTTTATTGCCTCTTATGCTGTCCCTTATGCTGCCCTTTAAAATTTTCTGTTATTGCGTCTCTTGGAGCCTCCAATAATGCCTCTTTAGCTATCCCCGAGCCTCTTAAGCTGTCTTCCTAACCTCTTAAAGTCCTCCATTTCCTGTCTTTCAGCATCTGGAAATAAAAAGTAACCCTCCCTTTCTCCCGATTATTGGAAATAAAAAAAAACCTTTTTTCTCCCCTTCTCCCGATTAACCCTCCCCTTAACAAGAATCTGGAAATAAAAAAAAAACATCAACCACAACCGCTTCTTCTTCCATCCCGAACCTCCTTTCCTGTCTTTTCCAATACCGGTATTGGGTTGTCTGCCATATTTCCTGCAAAACAGTAAATATACAAAAAAGCCCCCCCTCTATACTTGCATTTAATAACCTAACCTAACTCTTCTGCCCAACAAACAGCCCTTATTTTACTTAGATGAAGCTAAACAGAAAACACCCCTAGGACCCCTTCTCATTTTCAATTCTTTTTAGGACCAATGCTTGCAGCCTTTTCAATACACCCCAAGCTTGAATTGTGCTCTTAAAATGACAGAAAAAGAAAACAAAACAAAATAGGTAAAACAGTAAAGCAATAAAGAAATAATCAATTTATAGTCCCCCTCAGGACCGGGGTGACCCTTATCTGAATATCTGCAGCAAAACCAAACCACAAGCAAAAAAAGGAACAGCAACACAAGATTTTAGCTAAGGAAATGAACTTAAAAGGAACAGCAATAAGGAAACCAATACCTTGCACTATTACCTTGCCCTATTTCCTTGTCGTATTACAGCAGCAAGAGCATAAAAACAAGGAATAGCAGAAATTATACTTATTAAGATTCACTGTGGCTTTTTCTATAACAACTTTTATATAGCAGCGTAAAAGTTAGAATACATATTATGATATTATCTTAGCAAAAGTCAAGATACATATTTTAAAGTACTCATTATTCCCACCCAATCCTTCAGAAAGTTGAGGCTTTGTTATACCTTCGTGATCTGTTTATTTGTTCTAAAATAAGGAAAACCCATTTTTATCTAAACATAATATTCCCTTTAGTTTGTTTGGCATGAGTTTCTCATTATATTCCATATCTCCTCTGGTGGTACCTATTTTAGATAGATTATCCGCTAGATAATTAGCTTCTCTATATATATGTATTATTGAGGCCTTCAGTTCGTCCATAAGACCAAGAATTACTTCTAGGTCCTCTTCATTCCTCCATAATATTTTCTTATTGATTACTGTATCAACTAGTAATTTTGAGTCTACCTGAACTTCAATGTTTTTAAAGTTAAGCTGCTTACATATCTCTAACCCTGATTTTAATGCTCTGATTTCAGATTCTAAAGCCGAGGAGGCTCTACTAGATCTGGTGAAAGCTCTCTGTACTGTCCCTGTATGATCTCTTATTACCCCGCCTCCTCCTGCTATTCCAGTATCCCTGCTAAAACTCCCATCCGTATTAAGTGAGAGTTTACCAACCGGCGGAGCATTCCACTGTATGCATTTAGCCCATTGCTGTTTTAAAACTTTATATGTGAGATCCCATTCTTCTCAAGTTTCTTTTCTTGTTTCATTTCCTGAATAACTATCGGTTTTATTAGTGATATATTACATATCTCATTTCTAATATCTTTTATAATTTCTGTTAAATTCATCCTTATATTTTCGAATTTACTTTTGTTTCGAGATTTCCATATACACCAAATAATTAGATGCGGCAGTTTTTGGTTGAGCCATTTCCTGGTGGGGCTTTTCGTTTTCTCCTTTTCCCATTTTTTAACTTTATCTATTACTCCATCATCTATTTTACATATTCTTTTTTCCCCTTCCATTTCTTTCCATATTTCTGCTGCAATGGGACCATTAGAAAGCAAATGATCCGTGGTTTCAACCGCTTGTGAACAGCATTCACATCTTGATGCGATGTTTATACCTTTCTTTTGTATATTTCTATCTACCAGTATAGCATTCATTAAAGCCTTCCATGTGAAGGAGCGCATTTTTTGCGATATTTTTTCTTGCCATACCCATTTAAATAGAGTTTGAGCTGGTTTTTTCTTTCTGACCAAGTCTTTTGCCGACTTGAGGGAAAAGTTTCCTTGTGGTGTTAACGTCCATTTCCAGCCACTCCTCTTTTGTATAGAGTGTGAGTCTACTATTTCTTTTTGTTTTACCATTGACTTCCAACTGTTCGAGACTTTCTTAGTGGTCTTATTCTTGTTATCTAAATATCTTGCCCGCATATATTTAGCCCAAAGACTATCACTTGCTTTAAGTCTCCACCAGCTTTTACAGTCCCAGGCAGATGCCGAGTCATGGAGGCTCATTAGACCTAATCCTGCTTCCTCTTTCGGATAACAGATACTTTTCCAGTCCTTCCAATGTTGTTTATTTCAGCCTTGTTTTTTACCCCATAAGAAGTTGGCCATTTCCGATTCTAGTTTTTTAATAAATTTCTTAGGGGGGTGTATCACTGATAATATGTGCGTTAGCGTGCTTTGTAATACATGTGACAGCAGTGTTATTCTCCTCCCAAATCCCAGTAACTCTTCTTTCCAACCTGCTATTTTCTTTCTTAGTTTGTCCTGAAGGTAACTTAGATATTCTTCTTTCAACCTCCCCTCATATATCGGACAACCTAAATACATTAATGCCCCTTTAATTTCTGCAAATCCTGTAATACTTTTTATTTTATCTACTAACTTTAATTTTGCATTTTTAGCAAGCATGAACTGACATTTACTTTTATTAACCATTTGACCTGTCTTTTTTTCAAAAATTTGGAGAAGATCCATAAGATTCATTAAAGACTTTATGCTAGCATTTGTAAATATTATAAGGTCATCTGCATAAGCTAAACAACCTATTCTGGGTGTATTCCTTGGTTGTCTGAATGACAATATTTTACATTCGGATATTTTCTTATTCAAGTTACGTATTAACAATTCTAAATAGATATCAAAAAGAAGAGGGGATAACGGATCCCCTTGCCTTAAACTTTTATTTGGTTTAAATTCCTCACTTAACTTACCATTTACCAGGACTCTTACCCAAGTACTTGAAATGCATCTATATATTAGATCTATGGTTAGCTCAGAAAAGCCGAACCTTCTTAACACAAAGCAAAGGGTATCCCATTCTACTCTATCGAAGGCTTTAGATAGATCTAATTTGACCACTAAGTTTTTTCCTCTAGACTTACTTCCTATTTCTTTCATCATTTCTGATGCAAGCTTTATATTTTCTATCATTAATCTATTTTTAACAAAGCCCATTTGTTCCTGAGATATTATTGAAGGTAAAATTAAGCTCAGCCTATTTTGTAATATTTTTGCCAGTATTTTATAAATAGCATTGCATAAGCTTATTGGTCTATAATCCTCACATTTCTGTGGTTATTCTTTTTTTGGAATTAATATTATAAAAGATTTTGCTCATGCTTTTGCGATTTCCGCACCTACAAAAAAACTTGCAATTGCAGGAACTAGCTCAGTTTTAATCATATCCCAGTTTACCTGAAAAAAATAATTGTTCCAACCATCAGGTCCTGCTGCACTATCTTTATCCAGACTAAAAACAGCCTCTTTAACTTCTGGTTCTTCTGGGACCAATTCCATTAATTGATTTTGAACTTCCGTTATGGTCACCCTAATCACTTGCATTAGAGAATTATCTGTCCTACTTGACTGACTACATAATTGATTTTCAAAAAATTTTTTAAAAAGAGCTCCTATTTCCTTTTCATTTTCTACCCATTCTCCTGCTTCGTTTATTAGACCTTTAATTTTATTTTTTTGAGATTTTATTTTAGACATACTATAAAAAAATTTGATATTACGATCCCCATCTTTTAACCATTTTATTTTTGCTCGTTGTTTCCAGTAAATTTCTTCCATGTGTAGTTTCAATCTCAGTTCTCCTTTAGCCTTACTTAATTCTATCCGAGTTTCATTATTATTTGTGGAGTCAAAATCTTGCTCCAGCTTGGCTACTTTTTCTTCTAGTTTTTTTAGCTCCTGATTTAATTTCCCAAAAACCTTTTTATTCCATGTTTTCAAACAAGCTTTTAGCCTCAGAAGTTTGATTGATAGGACTTGCATCAGTTTACCCTCTGCTGGCTCTTTCCAAGATTCTCTAACAAGTCCTGCAAAGCTCGCATGCTTTACCCACATATTTTGAAATTTAAAATTAGATGTATTACCCTGGTTTTTTTGAATCGTGATAAGTAGTGGGCTATGGTCAGAGCAAGTTCTATTTAGGTGTCTAAGCCCCGTAGTCCCTTGTGAGGTGACCCACTTTGTGTTACACATAATCCTATCCAGTCGAGCCCAGATGACTCCTCTTTTTTTCCAATTATTGCACCAGGTATATCTCGAACCATTGAAATCTATTTCCATTAGATTGGTAATGGCTATTGTGTCATTAAATTGTTTCATGGCTACCTTGTCTGGTGGTTTACCACCCTTCTTTTCTTGAGGGCTTCTAATTATATTAAAGTCGCCTCCTATTATCCAAGGTGAATTTCTACTTGCTATATCTTTCATTTCTTCCCATAATGCCAACCTAGATTGTTTATCATTTTTTGCATAAACTGCTGAGATTATTTGATCTGTGCTCTTATCTAATTTGAAATGTACTATTTGTTCAGTATCTTTTAATATTTCAATTTTCCATTTACTGTGCCATAAAATCCAAAGTTTACTATTTAGATTAGCATAAGCCTTATTAAATCCTAAAATTACTCTATATTTATTTAGTTGATCTTGCAGGACCATTGGTCCTGCAATAATCATTAATGAGATTTTATGTTCTTTAATTAAAAGTCTTAATCTATTTATCGTGGGGCTATTGGTTATTCCCCTAACATTCCAATATAGACATCTATCCATTAAAAACTAGTTTAGCTTGTGCTCGAGTTGTACACTTAGATTCATAAGACATGTTGGCATATTTTTTTGTATTTCTTGCTGTTTTAGGAGTGTGAGGAATTTCATACCTAATCTCCTTATATTTTACCTGTTTTCCGAGCACCATAGCCAATTGCTTTAGGGCCTCCATGGATTGGGTTCTTGAAAGATTCCCCCAATCTTCATTATAAATATGTATATCGTCCTTTGCTTTCAACTCCGACTCATCTTGGGATACATCATCCTTGTGGCTTGAAGGGCAACTAACAATAACCGATTCATCTTCAGGAAAATCCAGAAGATCCTCATCTATCCATGCATAATCATCAAGTTTTTCTTTCAGTACAATTCTTGTTTTAGATGTCTTTTTATATTTTCTCTTATGTTTTACCTCCTCCCATCCTGTTATTAAACTAACATCATTTTCTATCCCCGAGTTAGTCTCTCTCAGGGGTCCTTCATCTTGAGTAATATTTGGATTATCTGGAGGGATCCTTGAGTCCAAATCTCCCTTCGGCTGGTTTTGTTTGAGAAGTGAAGCCTCCTCTTTCCTTACCCAATGCATCGCCTTCCCGCCTCCTCCTTCGTGCTGCTGCCCGTTGTTATGCTCTTCTTTCCCCACCTTGCACGAGAAATTTTCATGCCCTAGCCTCTTATATTTTGAATAGTAGGGAGGAAGGCTTTCGGGAATGACAGTTTGCCAAAACCCCTCGGCCTATTCCCCTTCACCACTACCTATCCATATTTTTTCAGGCGGTTTAATTAAGAGGTTTAGCTCTACACACACACGTGCTTTGTTCGGCCTTGACATAGTTCTTTTGGCTTCATCTCGTAACATGGGCTTACCCAAACACGATGAAATTGCATAAAGAGATGTTTCAGAGAAAAAATGGAGTGGCAGAAAAGGCAATGTAAACCATACCGGAGCTATAGGCGCCTTTTCAAGAGTAGTAAAATCCTTTGTCCATTTCAGTATACGCTTGGGGAAGCCGTCAACTTTACATAATCCACGCTTCCATAGGCGATATTGATCTTCCAGTAGAGAGCATTGCAGCACAACATGTTTGGCATCGAAATCAGCAAATTTCACCTTCCCCTTGAGCTTTAAATTGTCGATGAATTTCTGAACTCCAATCGCACGAGGCCTGCCGTGAGAGAACTTTCCAATGAGCATATATTCGAAAGGTTCTAAGAGCCTTTGAGATTCTTTGGCAGAGAAGATGATGGCCGGGAGACCATTTTTGTTCGCTTGAATTCGTAAAATCGGCGCGGTGCCCTTCACCACCGAGGCAAAAGACTTATTATTTAATAATAAGTCAGATTTTTCCATTCTTACCTTGGATTGGGCTTGGTTTGAGCCTCAATGATGTTTTCTTCTTTCTTTGTTTCACAATCTAACAATTACTCAACACTATACCCCTATTGTATCAAACAGCAGTTCACGAAAACTAAGTCCCTCAACTATTCCCACAACAGTTATTTCCAGTTAATCACTAGAGAGAAAAGGTGAGAGGATTTTCACGAGAATAACATATTATACTAGAAAATCACATAACAGTTTATACATAGAATTGTTATTATTCATGTTCCCATAACAGTATTCCCATAACGAGAGAACCTATAACATAACAGTTTATTCAAGATGTTCGCAAATAATCACGAGAGAACCTATAACGAAAAGCAATTCACTAAGTGATTTGCACAATAAATCCTTCGACAAATTCACATACCCGTTTGTTTATTCGAGATTTTCGCAAGATAATACGTTAGAGAGAAAATCACAAGAAAACCTATATCATAAAAACAATTCACGAAGCAGTTTGCACAATAATCATTCAAAAAATTAACATAACCATTTGTTTAAGATAAATCGCGAGAGAGAAAATCTAGAGAAATCCACAGGAGAGTTTTCGCGAGAGGGTTTTCGCGAGAGCTAGGTTTTCGCGAGAGCTAGGTTTTCGCGAGAGCTAGGTGTATCTTCGTATTATTCCTCTTATTGTTCTTATTCTTTTTACACTTCATCATTTACTTCTTATTTTTCTTAATATACTATTTTTTCTAATTATTTTTATTCTTCTTATTCTTATCATTCTTCTAACTCTTATTACTTTTCTTATTATTTTTTTTATTCTTATTGTACTTAATTTTTTTATTTTTTTTATTCTTTTTATTCTTCTCATTCTTCTTATTATTATTATTATTATTCTTCTTCTTATTCCTCTTAATCTTTTTAATCTTCTTATTCTTCTTATTCTTTTATTCTTCTTATTTTTCATATTCTTCATATTCTTCATATACTTCTTATTCTTCTAAATCTTCTAATTCTTTTTATTTTTATTATTCTTTTTATTCTTCTTATTTTTCTTTTTATTTTTATTCTTATTATTATTATTATTATTCTTTTATTCTTCTTATTCTTATAATTCTTCTAATTATTCTTATTTTTTTTCCTTCTTATTCTTCTTATTTTTCCTTATTTTTCTTATTAGTCATATTCTTCTTATCTTTCATATTATTTAAATTCTTTTTATTATTCTTATTCTACTAATTCTTCTAATTCTTTTTATTCTTTTTAATTTTTTTATTCTTTTTTTTTCATTTTATTCTTCTTATTCTTCTTATTCTTCTTATTCTTCTTATTCTTCTTATTCTTCTTATTCTTCTTATTCTTCTTATTCTTCTTATTCTTCTTATTCTTCTTATTCTTTTTATTCTTCTTATTCTTCTTATTCTTATTTTTTTGTTATTCTTGTTTTTCTTTTAATTCTTTTAATTCTTTTATTCTTTTTATTCTTCTTATTCTTCTTATTCACTTAATCTTTTAAATATTGTTTTTATTCTTATTCTTTTTATTATCGTTATTCTTCTTTTTCTTCTTATTCTTCTTTTTCTAGTTATTCTTCTTATTCTTCTTAGTATTCTTTTCTTCTAATTCCTTCTTATTATTCGTATTCTTATTATCTTCTTATTCTTTATATTCTTTTTATTCTTATTCTTCTTATTCTTCTTTTTATTCTTATTTTTCTTATTCTTCATATTCTTCTTATTATTCTTATTCTTCATATTCTTTATATTCTTATTATTCTACTTAATCTTTTTATTCTTATAAATCTTCTTATTTTTGTTATTTTTCTTATTCTTCTTATTCTTCTTATTCTTATTATTCTTATTATTCTTATTATTCTTCTTATTCTTATTATTCTTCTTATTCTTATTATTCTTATTATTTTCTTATTCTTTTTATTATTTTTATTATTTTTATTATTTTTATTATTTTTATTATTTTTATTATTTTTATTATTTTTATTATTTTTATTATTTTATTATTTTTATTATTTTTATTATTTTTATTATTTTTATTATTTTTATTATTTTTATTATTTTTATTATTTTTATTATTTTTATTATTTTTATTATTTTTATTATTTTTATTATTTTTATTATTTTTATTATTTTTATTATTTTTATTATTTTTATTATTTTTATTATTTTTATTATTTTTATTATTTTTATTATTTTTATTATTTTTATTATTTTTTTTATTTTTTTTCTTCTAATTCTTCTTATTCATCTTATTTTTCTTATATTTATTCTTCTAATTTTTCTTATTTTTTTATTCGTCATATTCTTCTTATTCTTATTATGCTTATTATTTTTATTTTTTTTCTTAATCTTTTTATTATTCTTAATCTAATTATTCTTTTAATTCTTTTAATTCTTTTAATTCTTTTAATTCTTTTAATTCTTTTAATTCTTTTAATTTTTATTATTTTCTTTTTCTTCTTATTTTTCATATTCTTCTTATTGTTTTTATTCTTCTTATTCTTTTAATTTTTCTTATTCTTTTATTGTTTTTTTAAATATTTTTCTTATTCTTCTTTGTCTTCATATTATTCTAATTCAACTTATAATTTTTATTTTTATAATTATTCTAATTTTATTTATTCATCTTATTTTATTATTCTTATTATATTTTCTCATTCTTCTTATTCTTCTTATTAATATTATTCTTATTATTCTTCATATTCTTCTTATTCCTCTTTTTTTATATTCTTGTTATTCTTCTTATTCTCCTTATTCTTCTTATTCTTCTTATTCTCCTTATTTTCCTTATTCTTCTTATTCTTATTAATTTTATTATTCTTCTTATTCATCAAATTCTTCTTATTCTATTTGATCTTTTTATTTTTCTTATTCTTCTTAGTCTTTATTTTATTATTTTTCTACTTATTTTTCTTATTTTTCGTATTTTTTATCCTATTCTTCATTTTCTTCTTATTCTACTTATTCTTCTTATTATTCTTATTCTATGTATTCTTATTATTGGTATTATTCTTTTTATATTTCTCATTCTTCTAATTCTTCTTATTCTTTTTATGGTTCATATTCTTCTTATTCTTCTAATTCTTGTCATTATGATGATGATTATTATTATTATTATTGTTATTATTCTTCTTCTTATTCTTCTAATTCTTCTAATTCTTCTTAATCTTCTTCTTATTCTTAATATTCTGCTTAATTTTTTTATTATTCTTATTCTTCATATTCTTCTTATTCTTATGATTCTTCTTATTCTTCTTATTCTTCTTATTCTTCTTATTCTTCTTATTCTTCTTATTCTTATTATTATTATTATTCTTCTTATTCTTCTTAATCTTTTATTCTTCTTATTTTTCTTATTCTTCTTATTCTTCTTATACATCTTCATATACTTATTTTTATTCTTATTATTCTTCTTAATATATTATATCTTTTTATTATTTTATTCCAATTAGTCTTATTATTCTTATTATTTTCTTTTTCTTCTTATTCTTCTTATTGTTTTTATTATTCTTATTCTTTTAATTTTTCTTATTCTTTTATTGTTTTTTTAAATATTTTTCTTATTCTTCTTTGTCTTCATATTATTCTAATTCAACTTATAATTTTTCTTTTTCTAATTATTCTAATTTTATTTATTCATCTTTTTTTATTATTCTTATTATATTTTCTCATTCTTCTTATTCTTCTTATTCTTCTTATTCTTCTTATTCTTCTTATTCATATTATTCTTATTATTCTTCATATTCTTCTTATTCTTCTCATTTTTCATATTCTTGTTATTCTTCTTATTCTCCTTATTCTTCTTATTCTTCTTATTCTCCTTATTTTTCTTATTCTTCTTATTCTTATTAATTTTATTATTCTTCTTATTCATCAAATTCTTCTTATTCTATTTGATCTTTTTATTTTTATTATTCTTCTTAGTCTTTATTTTATTATTTTTCTACTTATTTTTCTTATTTTTCGTATTTTTTTTCCTATTCTTCCTTTTCTTCTTATTCTACTTATTCTTCTTATTATATGTATTCTTATTATTGGTATTATTCTTTTTATATTTCTCATTCTTCTAATTCTTCTTATTCTTTTTATGGTTCATATTCTTCTTATTCTTCTAATTCTTGTCATTATGATGATGATGATTATTATTATTATTGTTATTATTCTTCTTCTTATTCTTCTAATTCTTCTAATTCTACTTGTTATTCTTAATATTCTCATTAATTTTTTTTATTATTGTTATTCTTCATATTCTTCTTATTCTTATGATTCTTCTTATTCTTCTTATTCTTCAAATTCTTCTTATTCTTCTTATTCTTCTTTTTATTATTATTCTTATTATTCTACTTAATCTTTTATTCTTCTTATTTTTCTTATTCTTCTTATACATCTTCATTACTTATTTTTATTCTTATTATTCTTCTTAATATAATATATCTTATTATTTTATTCTAATTAGTCTTATTATTATTCTAATTCTTCATACTTTTCTTATTATTCTTTTTATTCTTATTATACTTATTCTTTTTCATCTTTTTCTTCTTATTCTACTTTTTATTCTTATTCTTATTATTCTTATTCTTTTTCTTATTCTTCTTTTTTAATCTACTTATTCTTCTTATTCTTTTTAATATACTTATTCTTCTTATTCTTTCATTCTTCTTATTTTTCATATTCATCTTATTCTTCTTATACTTCTTATTCTTCTTATTCTTCTAATTCTTCTAATTATTCTTATTCTTATTTTTCTTCTTATTCTTCATATCCTTCTTATTCTTCATTTTATTTTTATTCTTCTTATTCTTTTAATTCTTTTTATTCTTGTTATTCTTATTATTCTTCTAATTCTTCTCATTATTATAAACTTTATTATTCTTATTCTTATTCTTATTCATATTCTTCTAATTCTTCTAATTGTTCCTATTCTTCTAATTCTTTTTATTCTTCTAATTCTTTTTTTTCTTCTTATTCTTTTTTTCTTCTTATTCTTCTTATTCTTCTAATTCTTCTTATTCTTATTATTCTTCTTATTCTTTTTATTCTTCTTTTTCTTCTTATTCTTCTTATTCTTCTTATTTTTTCTTATTTTTCTTATTTTTCTTATTCTTCTTATCCTTTATATTATTCTAATTCTTCTTATTTTATAATTCTTCTGATTATTTTTTTTCTTCTTATTCTTCTTATTCTTTTTATTCCTCTTATTTTTTTATTCTTCTTATTATTTTTATTCTTCTTATTTTCTTATTTATCTTATTCTTCTTATTCTACTTATTCTTCTTATTCTTTGATTTCTTCTTATTCTTCTTATTCTTTTTATTCTTTTTTTTATTTTTTTTCTTAATATTTTTCTTATTCTTTCTATTCTTTTTAATCTTTTTATTGTTCTTATTCTTCTTATTCTTTTTATTTTTTCTTATTCTTTTTATTATTCTTATTCATTTTATTCTTATTATTCTTATTATTCTTCTTATTCTTGTTTTTCTTCTAATTCTTTTTTTTCTTTTATTCTTCTTTTTCTTTTTATTCTCCTTCTTTTTCTTTTTATTCTTTTCTTCTTATTCTTTTTATTAATCTTATTCTTCTTATTATTTGTATTCTTATTATTTTCTTATTCTTCATATTCTTTTTATTCTACTTATTCTTCTTATTCTTCTTATTCTTATTTTTTTTCTTATTCTTCTTATTTTTCTTATTCTTAATATTCTTCTTATACTTCTTATTCTTCTTATTCTTCGTATTCTTCTTATTCTTCTTATTCTTCGTATTCTTCTTATTCTTCTTATTCTTCGTATTCTTCTTATTCTTCTTATTATTCTTATTTTTCTTATTCTTCTTAAATATCCTATTCTTATTATTCTTCTTATCCATCTCATTCTTCTTATTTTTCTTATTCTTTTTATTCTTCTTATTATTTTTATTATTTTTATTCTTCTTATTCTTCTTATTCCTTTTTTTCTTCTTATTTTTATTTTTCAAATTTTTGTTATTTTTCTTATTTTTCTTATTCGACATATTCTTCTTGTTCTTTTTATGCTTCTTATATTTCTTATTTTTCTTAATCTTCTTATTCTTCTTATTCTTTTTATTCTTTTATTTCTTCTTATTCTTATTATTCTTTCCATTCTTCTTATTCTTCTTATTCTTCATTTTCCTCTTATTCTTCTTATTCTTCTTATTCTTCATTTTCCTCTTATTCTTCTTATTCTTCATATATTTCTTATTCTTTATATTCTAATTATTCTTCTTATTCTTTTATTCTTCTTATTTTTCATATTTTTCTTATTCTTCTTTGTCTTCATATTATTTTAATTCTTCTTATTATTCTTATTTTTCTAATTATTCTAATGTTTTTAATCTTATTATTCTTTTTATATTTCTTATTTTATTATTCTTTTAATTCTTTCTTATTTTTCTTATTCTTATTATTCTTCTTTATTCTTCTTATTCTTGTTATTCTTCTTATTCTCCTTATTATTCTTATCCTTATTATTCTTCTTATTCTTCGTATTCTTCTTATTATTCTTTTTTCTCCTTATTCTTCTTATTCTTTTTTATTCCCCTTATTCTTCTTAATCTACTTATTCTTCTTTTTCTACTTTTCTTCTTATTCTTTTTTTTTCTTCTTTTCTCTTATTCTTCTTAATATTCTTATTCTTCTTATTCATCTAAATCTTCTTTATCTATTTGATATTTTTATTCTTTTTATTTTTCTGTCTTCTTTTTCTTATTTTTCTACCTATTTTTCATATTTTTCATATTTTTATTATTCTTCCAATTCTTATTTTTCTTCTTATTCTACTTATTCTTCTTATTCTACAAATTCTTATTATTCTTCTTATTATTCTTCTTATTATTTTTATTATTCTTATTCTTCTACTTCTTCTTATTCACCTTATCCTTCATATTTTTCTTATTCTTTTTATTATTTTAATTCTTCTCATTATGATGATGATTATTATTATTATTGTTATTATTATTCTTATTCTTCTTATTCTTCTTATTCTTCTAATTCTTCTTTCTTTCTTCTTTTTATTCTTCATATTCTTCTTATTATTCTTAATTTTCATTTTTATTCTTCATATTCTACTTATACTTGTTATTCTTCTTATTCTTCTTATTCTTTTTATTCTTCTTATTCTTTTTATTCTTCTTATTCCTCTTATTCCTCTTATTCTTCTTATACTTCTTCATAAACTTCTTCTTATACTTATTATTCTTCTTAATATACTATTTCTTCTTATTATTTTTATTCTACTTAGTCTTATCATTCTTCTAATTCTTCATACTTTTCTGATTATTCTTTTTATTCTTATTCTACTTATTCTTCTTATTTTTTTATTCTTTTTCTTCTTATTCTACTTATTCTTCTTATTCTTATTATTCTTATTATTCTTATTCTTTTTAATCTTCTTATTCTTCTTATTCTTCTTATTCTCTTTTTCCTCTTATTTTTCATATTCTTCTTTTCTTCTTATACTTCTTATTCTTCTAATTCTTTTTATTCTTCTTAATGTTTTTATTCTTCTTATTCTTCTTATTCTTCTTTTTTTTTATAAAATTCGTTTTATTATTGATAACCCTCTCTTTTGGCGGAGGAATACCATTTTTACAACCTATAGCTACCCATAACCCTCTTACACCCATCTTTATTTTAAATATACAAACTAGCATATTAAATTATAAAAACTTGCTCAAATAAAACATTTATTCACCTATATAATTTAACTATTATAAACTAGAGGCTTTGCTCTAGTTTATTTAATTTTCGGCCCGTTCCCGTTTTGCTATTTTCAGGTCATCTTATCCGCCCACCTTCTCATTTAAAATTTTTGTAATATTCGGAAGTTTCACCATGCTCAGCCTCTATCTCTCGTCTTCCCCGTGTCTTGGCTATTCACGAAGATCCAAAAGATTTCCAGCCGTGCTCCTTCTTCTTTTATACACTTCTGAGCCTGCAATATTCAAAGAGAAAAACGAACGCGCCTCCAAAATAACTTATCACCCTTTTACCCTTGTCCCTTGTTAGACATTTGTAATTTCTTTGTTCCCTCCCATTTACTTTGGCATTCCTATACTACTTTGCTGTTCCCTTTAAATTGTTAAGTGATAACTTAACAACAACCAATCACAAGTAAACCGCACACTAGGTGATCACCCACATGACCAGGTGATCAGTCGGGAAGGGCAGCAGTCAATACCCAGTGATAGACATCTTATGGTATATGAGCTTATCAAGGCAAAGTATCTATAAACTTCATTATTTAACCTATAAAATCCACAAGATTATCGAATTAAAAACAAAAGGCTCCTTCTTAACATCTTCATCCTGCAAAGAGAATCCAAATACGTATTTAAACATGTGCACCATTCTGCCGGAGCTGCACTGCTAAAAAAAATTCAAAATTAACACATACATAGTTCTAACCTACTTGCTTCTTTTTTAGATTCGTTATTCTAAAATTATATTCTAAGTTTATTTTAAAACTGACTTAACCTCCACCCTTCCTATTCCTTAAACTTCTATTAAAATAACACAAACCTTGTGTGAAACTTTAACATCTAATAAAACAAAGATAACCCAGAAATTTTATAACACATGGGTCGGTAAGGCTGATGTTTTACTTCAGTAGGGTGTGAACTTGCCTGCAAGACGAAAAAATTCCAGCACTTACCGTTTGCCTTCTATTTTCCTTTTGGACTTGCTTTGCAAGGACAGAAATACCCCTGCAATGTCGTATAGCACAAAAATCCAACAGGAAATCAAGTCTTTATCATACATTCCTAGGCTGCTTATTTGTTCTAATATAAGGAAATGCCATTTTATCTAAACATGCTATTCCCTTTAGTTTATGTGGCATGGATTCCACGTTATATTCTATATCTCCTCTAGTAGAGCCTATTCTAGATAGGCTATCCGCTAGATTATTAGCTTCTCTATATATATGTGTAATTGAAACCTTCAATTCCTTCTTATTCTTCTTATTCTTCTTATTCTTCTTATTCTTCTTATTCTTCTTTTTATTTGTATTCTTCTTATTCTTTTTATTATTTTAATTCTTCTTATTCTTCTAATTCTTCTCATTATTCTTAATAATAATAATATTATTATTATTCTTATTCTTCTTATTCCTTTTTATTCTTCTTATTCATCTTATTTTTTCTTATTCTTATTATTTTTCTTTTTCTTAATATTCTTCTTATTCTTCTTTTTCTTAATAATAATAATAATAATATTATTATTATTATTATTATTCTTCTTCTTATTCTTCTAATTCTTAGTATTATTCTTTTTACTTTAATTATTCTATTTTTTTAATTCTTCATATCTTTTCTGTTCTTTTTATGCTACGTATTATTCTTAATTGTTCTTATTCTTTTTATTATTCTTATTCTTCTTAATCTTTTTAATCTTCTTATTCTTCTTATTCTTCTAATTCTTAGTATTATTCTTATTATTTTAATTATTCTAATTTTTTTAATTCTTCTTATCTTTTCTATTCTTCTTATTCTACTTATTCTTCTTAATTATTCTTATTCTTTTTATTCTTTTTATTCTTCTTATTCTTCTTATTCTTCTTAATATTCTTATTCTACTTATTTTTCTTAATTATTCTTATTCCTCTTATTATTCTTATTCATCTTATTCTTCTTATTATTCTTATTCGTCTTATTCTTCTTATTCTTCTCATTTTTCATTTATTCTTATTATTCTTATTATCACTATTATTCATATTATTCTTATTATTCTTATTTTTTTTACTTCTTTTTCTTCTTATTCTTTTATTTTTAAGTTGTTTATTAATTATAATCCTCACTTTTGGCGGATGAAAACAGTTGATACAAACTAACAACTACCCTTATCCCCCTTACACCCCTTCCTACACTCTAATAATAACTATTTAAACTTGAGATATAACTACAAAGACTTTTCTAAAAAGACAATTTAATAAGATGAATGCTTTGTGAGGCATTCTGTTTTCTATGGGCTTTCTTACTTCGCTTCAAATAATTCTGGATATCACCTTCTTCCTTTGTTATGCTTTCAATTCACCCACATGTCCTCTACCACTTTTCAAGATACCCTACTTAGTGCTACCTTGTTGTCCTTTGCCACTTTACAAGATCCTTTGTGCTACATATTTGCTTGTGCCTTCTTTTTCCCGGATGCTACTTGCCAACCTGATTATTGCCTTATACCTATATAGAAACTCTTAACATCCCACTTTACTCTTATAATTTCAGCATATATACTAACAATAAAATTTAAGCCTCCTTGTTGGATCTTTCTGCTGCTCCCACTGCTCCCCATTTCATTTTTTTATTCTTCCATCATCCTGATCTATCCACCACTCTACCTCTATCTTGAACCTCCATGCACTTGCCGAAGACATAGCCTTTAACACAACCCCTAACAAGTGCCCTTCGGATTCTACTAATTTACATACTAGCCAAACACAACCCCTTCAAAGTAACACATCTTGACATAGACATAACATAAACCACAAACACATTCAGATTAATACAGACACTTAATGCAACACTTTACAAACTATTTTCACAATAACAGACTCATGCATAACATTGAATTCTAAACTTCCTGCCACTTTACTCCCTCTACTAGTTCCCTGCAGCTCTCCTCTGATGTAATGACAACACCTAAACTTGCCCCCTACACACACCAAGAAGACCAAGAAACCTACCTACCCCATTCTCTAACCCCCCTTGCTTGCAAAAAGAAAAGAAGAGAGTTAAAACTAATGCAGAATAAAATTTCTCCTCCCAGATCTTTAAGCTCAAGCACCCCCTAGAGCAGAATAACCTGCTCATGCCCATTACACTCAACAAAGACAATTCCTGCACAGAAAAACTAGAAGCCATATTGATTATAAGCAACATTTTAAACATTCTCAGTGGCTCTCATATCCTACCTTTTTTAATCCTTACATAAGGGAAAGAAATCCTGACCATTCTAGCTAGTCATTTTAGTTGTTTTGGTATAGTCTTTTCATCATACTCATTTTCTCCTTTAAGTAAACCTATTCTAGCTAAATTATCTGCTAGTGCATTTGCTTCCCTATATATGTGCAATATCTATGCATTCAAATCTTCCATGAGGTTTATAATTTTCTCAATCTCCTCCTCATACTTCCTTAAAGTCATTCTATTATTTACCAAATCCACCAATAAAGTGGAATCTACTTGAATTTGTAAGTTCTTTAATCCTTGCTCATTACAGACATATAGTCCTATTTTTAGTGCACATATTTCCGAGTGAAGAGCCGAGGAAGCTTTGCAAGGAAGGGTAAAAGCTTTAATGAAATTCCCTTGAGAATTACTTATTACTTCTCCTCCCCTAGCTTCCCCTATATCTCTGTTAAAACTACCATCCGTGTTAAAAGAAAGCTTACCTACAGTCGGCTTGTTCCATCTTGTGTTTCTTACCCTTTTTAATTTAATCTTTTTAGTAGCAAGCTCTCTTGTGTTCTTGACTAATCTATCTACCTCTGTATCCTCAACCCTAATAGGCCTTGTGCAAGATATATTACTAATTTCTTTTCTGATATCCTTTAAAATTCCAGCTAAATCCATCTTTATTCCCTTAAATCTACTTTTATTTCTAGCTTTCTATCAGCACCAAATGACTACATGTGAGAGATTTTGAATAAGCCATTTCCTAATTAGGCTTCTTTAGGATTCTCTTTCCCACTTTTTAATTATATCTACTAACCCTACCTTTTTGCCACTGATTTGGTTGTATTTCTCTAGTTCCTTCCAGACTTCTGCTAGAATTTTCCCTTCTGACAATAAATGATCTATTGATTCTATTGCCTCAAAACAGCATTCACATCTAGATACCATCTTTATGCCTTTTCTTTTAACATTTGTATCAAGTAATATAGCATTAGAAATAGCTTTCCATGCAAGTGAGTTAATTTTATGTGGGATATTTGCCTTCCAAGCCCATTTGAAAAGTGATTGTGTAGGTTTTTTATTTTTTACAATTCTTTTACCAATTTTAATGTGAATGTTCCTTGCGGGTTAAGTGTCTATTTCCAGCCACTTTTTTTAGTGTCGAGTGCGCTTCAACTATCTCTTTCTGTATTACCAGTGCTTTCCAATGTTTCTATTTCCCCATTTCTATTTGTGGGTTGAGTGTTAACTTTTTTCAGTGTTTCTATTTCTAATGTTTGCATAAGAACCATTAAATTCATCAAAGATCTACTACCCGCATTCGTGAAAATTATCACGTCGTCAGCATAGGCTAAACAGCCTATTCATAGAGTATTTTTTTCGTTGCTTGAATGAAAGTATTTTACCTTACAACATTCTTCTGTTTAAGCTAAGAATTAGTAATTCTAAATATATATCAAATAATAAAGGAGACAGTAGGTCGCCTTGTCTTAATCATCTTTTTGGCCTAAACTCTTCCTCTTTCTTACCATTCACAATAACTTTCACCCGTATACTTGAAACACACTTGTATATCAAATCAAAGCATGATTCCAAGAAACTAAATTTTCTTAAGGCAAAACAAAGTATATCTCATTCTACCCTATCGAACGCTTTAGATAAATCTAGTTTCGCTACTAAATTATTTCCTCTAGTTTTAATTACTTTTTCATTCATCATTTCTGAAGCTAATCATATATTTTCAATCATTAATTTATTTTTATCAAACTCTGTTTGTTCCTGCGATATTATATCTGGTAGGATACAACTTAATCTACCTTGTAGGATCTTTGCCATGATCTTATAGACCACATTACACATACTAATTGGTCTAAAGTCTTCACGTGTTTGTGGCGATTCTCTTTTTGGAATTAAAACAATAAAGGAATTTACACATGTCTTAGGAATATCTGCTCCAACAAAAAAACTTGAAACTGTAGTCACAAGATCATTTTTAACAATATGCCAATAAATCTAGAAAAAATAATTATTCTAGTAGTTTGGCCCCACCGCACTATCCTTATCCAGACTGAACACAATATTTCTTACCTCTGCTTCTTTCAGAATTGCCTCCATTTTCTGATTTTGTCCATTTTTGATGATTGCCCTAATTTCTTTAAATAGAAAGTCCCCTTCATGTCAAACCTGCCCTCATAAATGATTTTTAAAAAAATTATCAAAGGAGGTTCCTCTTTCCTTTTCATCTTCCACCCAAACACCCTCACCGTTATTTATGCCTTTAATCTTATTTTTCTGTGCTTTTATTTTGCTCATATTATGAAAAAATTTAGTATTTCTATCACCATCTTTTAGTCATTTAATCTTTGCACGCTACTTCAAGTAGATTTCTTCCATACACAATCTAAGCTTCAACTGACCCTTAGCCTGACTTAGTTTATGTATAGTTTCCTCATTTTGAATGCTGTCATATTTTAATTCTAGCTTTTCCACCTCTTCCTCCACCTGCTTAATCTTTTGGTTTAAATTCTCAAAAACTTCTCTATTCCATTTTTCCAAGCATCTTTTTAGTTTGTATAGCTTAATTATTAGAACTTGCATAGGTTTTCCTGAATGCTAGCTCTATCCATGACTCTCTTACCACCTATTCGAACTCTAAATGCTTTGCCCATATATTCTGAAATTTAAAGCTCCCTGCTGATTGTTGATTTTTGCGAATCGATATAAGCAGCGGGCTATGATTCGAACAGGTTATGATTGTTGACCCTATCCATTCTTGCCCAAATTGCTCATCTTTTCTGCCAGTTATTACATCAGTAATTCTCGAGCTTATAAAGTCCACTTCCATTAGGTTAGCACTAGCGATTATGTCATTAAATTGAGACATAGCCACTATATCTGGAGATTTTCCTTTTGTTGTTTTCTGTGCACTTCTTATTATATTAAAATCTCATTCTATAATCCATGGAGTGTCTTTTATTGCTATTTCCTTCATCTCATTCCATAAATCTATTCAATCTTTTTTAGCATTTTTAGCATAAACTATTGAAATTATTTATTCTGCATCTTTATGCATTTTAAAATGTACTACATGCTCCGTGTCTTTTAAGATTATAATGTTCAGATTATTATGCCACATAATCCAGAGTTTACAATTTATATTTGCATATGCATTATTTAATCCTAATATTTTACTGTATTTAGCTAATTGGTCTTTTGTATCATGGGGTCTGCAATAACAACTAAAGAGATTTTATATGTTTTTGTTAGATGTTTAAGCCTATTTATTGAGGGGTATTAGCCACCCCCTTAATATTCTAGTAAAGACAACTACCCATTAAAACCTGACTTTGCTTGAGCGCTTGTTGTGCATTTAGACTTGCAAGTCTTATTTAAATATTTCTTCCTATTTCTTTGAGTCTTATGTGTGTTAAAAGTGACTTGCATTATTTTCTTATATCTTAATTGCTATCCGAGTTGCATCGCCATTTGTTTCATGGATTCCTTGGCTTGATCCCTAGTAAGCTTCTCCCAATCCTCTTCAAAGATTTCTAAATCATCATTAGCATTTTCTAGCTTACTCTCCTCATTTTCTTCCCCCTTACGTATTGATGGACAGCTATAAATTTCCAATTCTCCTTCTCGAAAATCTAGAAGGTCCTCATCCATCCAGTTATAGTCCTCCTTCTTCTCCATTAAGACCCTCCTAGTTTTAGTTCTCTTACCCCTCTTCCTTTTACTTTTCACCACCTCCCAACCTTCATCCTCCCCACCCTTTACCCATCTTTCTACCCTTACCACTGCCTCTATTTCCTTATTACAGCCTACCTCTTCTTCGGTTTAAACCCCCACCTCTTCCCTCCTACACTCCCTTTCCTCCCCTAATTCTATTACTAAAGGCTCACCGTCATTTAGAATGTGTTTTTGTAACCCTTATTCGGTTCTAATCCATTCCATCCTTCCACTACACCCTTGCCCCTTCCCTCTACATTTCTTTTCTAACCCCAACATATACGTTCCCAAAGCATGCCCTAACCCACGGCAGCCTTGAAAGTAAGGAGGTAGGTATTCTGGAGTGACGGGTTGTCAGAACCCCTCACTCTGCTCTCCCTTTCCACTACCTATACAAATCCTAGTAGGTGGCTATGTAAGTAAATGGCATTCAACATATACCTGAGCATTATTCAGCCTAATCATGGAAAGTTTCGCCTCATCCCGTAGCATTGGCTTATTGAATCATGAAGAAATAGCATACAGAGAGTGGATATTATAAAGATATAAAGAGAGGTTAGGGAGTGAGAACCATACCAGAGCTAGAGGCACCTCCTCTTGTGGGCTGAAGTTTTTCGTCCACTTTAGAATGCACATAGGATATCGATTGACTTGCCATAACCTGCTTAGCCATATACGATAGAAATCTTTTTCCATACATCATTGGAGGAATAGGTGTTTAGCATCGTAGTCGGCGAATATAACCCTTCCTTTAAGCTTCTATGAAGTAATGAATGGTTGTATGTTGTTCGTAAAAGGTCTACCATGGGAAAATTTCCCTATTAACGTGAGCTTGAAGGGTTCTATAAGCATATTTTTTATTTTTGTTAATCTTCTTATTCTTATTATTCTTCTTATTCTTCTTATTCTTCTAATTTTTCTTATTCTTCTGATTCTTCTTATTCTTCTTATTCTTTTTATTATTCTTATTATTCTTATTCTTCTTATTCTTAGTTTTCTTTTTATTCTTTTTATTTTTCTTATTACTCTTTATTATTCTTATTCTTCTTATTGTTCTTTTCTTCTTATTCTTCTAAATATTCTTATTCTTGTTATTCATCAAATTCTTCTTATTCTAGGTGATCTATTTATTATTCTTTTTTTTTTCAATTTATTTTTCTTATTTTTCATATTTTTCTTATTTTTCTTATTCTTCTTATTCTACGCATTCTTATTATTCTTCTTTTTCTTTTTATTCTTCTTATACTTATACACTTCCTTATTCTTTTTATTCTTCTTATTGTTATTATTCTTCATATTCTTATCATTCTTCTGATTATTATTATTATTATTATTATTCTTCGTCTTCTTCTTATTCTTTTTTTCTTTTTATTCTTCTTATTCTTCTTATTTTACTTATATTTATTATTCTTATTATTCTTTTATTCTTCTTATTCTTCTTATTCTTTTTATTATTCTTATTATTCTTATTCTTAGTATTCTTCTTATTCTTATTCTTAGTATTCTTCTTATTCTAATTATTCTTCATATTCTTCTTATTCTACTTTATTCTTCTTATTCTTCCTATTCTTTTTTTTCTTCTTTTCTTCTTATTCTTTTTATTCTTCTTAATATTATTATTCTTTTTATTCTTCGTAATATTCTTATTCTTGTAATTCATCAAATTCTTCTTATTCTAGTTGATCTTTTTATTCTTCTTATTCTTCTATTTCTTCTTTTTATTATATTTCTACTTATTTTTCTTATTTTTTGTATTTTTATTCTTTTTCTTTTTCTTCTTATTCTTCATATTCTTCTTATTTTTCTACTCTTTTTTATTGTTCTTATTCTTCTTTTTTTTATTCTTCTTATTCTTCTTATTATTCTTATTCTTCTTATTCTTCTTATTCTTCTTATTCTTCTTATTCTTCATATTCTTCTTATTATTCTTATTCTTCTTATTCTTAGTTCTCTTTTTATTCTTCTTATTTTTCTTATTATTCTTTATTCTTCTTATTATTCTTATTCTTTTTATTCTTCTTATTCTTCTTTTCTTCTTATTCTTCTTATTCTTCTTAATATTTTTATTCTTGTTATTCATCAAATTCTTCTTATTCTAGTTGATCTATTTATTCTTTTTATTCTTCTATTTCTTATTTTTTTTCTTTTTTTACTTATTTTTCTTATTTTTCATATTTTTTTTTCTTCTTCCTATTCTTCTTCTTCTTTTTATTCTTTTTTATTTTTTTTTTCTTATTATTCTTCTTATTCTTCTTATTATACCCATTCTTATTATTCTTCTTATTCTTTTTATGCTTCTTATGCTTCTACACTTTCTTATTCTTCTTATTCTTCGTATTCTTATTATTCTTCATATTCTTATCATTCTTCTCATTATTATTATTATTATTATTCTTCTTCTTTTTCTTATTCTTCTTATTCTTTTTATTCTTTTTATTCTTCTTATTTTTCTTATTTTACTTATACTTATTATTCATCTTATTCTTCTTAATCTTTTTATTCTTCTCATTCTTCTTATTCTTTTTATTCTTCTTATTCTTCTTATTATTCGTATTCTTCTTATTCTTAGTATTCTTCTTATTCTTCTTTATTCTTCTTATACTTCAGATTCTTCTTTTTCTTTCTTCTTATTCTTCTTAATATTCTTATTCTTGTTATTCATCAAATTCTTATTATTCTAGTTGATCTTTTTATTCTTCTTTTTCTTCTATTTCTTCTATTTCTACTTTTTTTTCTTAATTTTCGGATTTTCTTCTTCCTCTTATTCTTATTCTTCTTATTCTATGTATTCTTATTATTCTTTATATTCTTCTTATTCATCTACACTTTCTTATTCTTCTTATTCTTCTAATTATTCTTATTTTACTTATTCTTCTTATTCTTATTTTTCTTCTTATTCTTCTTATTCTTCTTATTCTTCTTAATTCTTCTTACTCTTCTTAATTCTTCTTTATCTTCTTATTATTCTTATTCTTCTTATTATTCTTATTATTCTTATTATTCTTATTATTCTTATTATTCTTATTCCATTATTCTTCATATTCTTCTAAATATTATTATTATTATTATTATTATTCTTCTTCTTCTTAATCTTCCTATTAACTTTTTCTTCTTATTCTTCATATTCTTCCTATTTTTATTATTCTTCATATTCTTCCTATTCTTCTTATTCTTATTATTCTTCTTATTCTTGTAATTCTTAGTATTATACTTATTCTTTTAATTATTCTAATTCTTTTAATTCTTCTAATTTTTCCTATTCTTCTTATTATACTTATTCTTCTTAATTGTGCTTATTCTTTTTATTATTCTTATTCTTCTTATTTTTCTTAATTATTCATATTCATCTTATTCGTCTTATTCTTCTTATCGTTCTTTTTCTTCATATTTTTATAATTATTTTTATTATTCTTATTATTCTTATTATTTTTATTATTCTTATCCTTCTTATTCTTCTTATTTTTCTTTATTCTTATTATTCTTCTTATTTGTCTTTTTCTTCTTTTCTTTTTTTCTTCTTATTCTTCTTAATATCCTTATTCTTCATATTATCAAATTCTTCTAATTCTACTTGATCTTTTTATTCTTCTTACTCTTCTTATATACTTATTTTATTTCTTAGTATTTTTCATCTTCTTCTAATTGTTTTTTTTTCTTATTCTTCGTATTCTTCTTATTCTATGTATTCTTATTATTCTTCTTATTCTTCTACTTTTTCTTATTCTTCTTATGCTTTTTATTCTTCTTATTCTTTTCATTATTATTAATTATTATTTTTATTAAGCTTTTTCCTTTTATTCTTCTAATTCTTCTTATTCTTCTTATTCTTCTACTTTTTCTTATTCTTCTTATTCTTCTTATGCTTATTATTCTTATTATTCTTCTTATTCTTTTCTTTATTATTTATTATTATTTTTATTAATCTTTTTCCTTTTATTCTTCTAATTCTTCTTATTCTTCTTTATTTTCTTATTATTCTTATTCTTAATATTTTTCTTTTTCTTCTTATTCTTAATATTCTTCTTAATTTTCTTATTATTCTTATTCATCATATTCTTTTTATTCTTCTTATTCTTCTTTTTTCTAAAGTTTATTTTATTATATATACCCTCTCTTTGGCACAGGAATACCATTTCTTACAAGCTAGCATACTACCCTTTATCTGTTTACACCTTGTACCCATTCTAGACTACCCTTTAAATCCCCTTACAACCCTTTCCCCATTCACCATATAACTTTAAAATAAATAAAATAGCATTTTATCTTAGCACATCTTTATACTTTATTGTGCTTGCTTTAACACCAGCATAAGTTGTGTCTCGGGACCTTCTATTTTGTAGTTTTTCCAGCTTCCATTCAGTGATTAGGACTTATTGTCTTTCTTTTTAGTATGCCTTCTGCTTTATGTCCTCTATCTTTTTTAGCACCTTTATGCTTTATTCTATTTTCATAATAGCTTTTTGTTCACATCTTCTTTATATTCTGCATGTTTACATAGCCACTTTATACTTCTTGTTTGTAGGAGCTTTTCTGATAGCAGACCCCAATATTCATACATTACAGCCCCTTGCTACCACCTACCTACCAGCCTCATAACCACACATTATACATCACATTTTAATAGACTTCTAGAAACTAACTCTCTGAACCTCCATCTGTTTGACAGCCACATGACCCTACATAAAAAATGCCTTGATACACTAAAAAAAGAGCATAATTAGCTGTCCTGTAAAAAAAAATAGCAAATAGTAAACAACAAGCAAATAAAATAGAAAAGGAACAAGCCACCCTCCAAGTGCCTTTTATCCTTTCCCTATGACAGCTTACCCTCTCCTGTTCTTATCTGTGCCTACCTACTCTATCCAATCTCCACTTCACCTGAGCAAGTTAGAGTAGCAACCAAAAAACCACTATGCTGATAAAAAAAATAGAGTAAAGCAGAATCCATGCTTTTCATTAATTTTGTCTCCCCTCAGAACCAGGAAGCCTTTGATCTTTTCTTAGTCCTTCATCTGCATTTTTACAATGAAACAATCAACTACAAAAGAACTACGAAAGACAGTTAATAATTTATTCCTCTATATATCCAACTAGCCCCCTGCTAGTTTCATTTTTTTTACTTTTTTAGCTTCTAAATTCTAATGTACGAAAAATTTCTTTTATCTAATTCAATTAAGTCTTTAATCTTTTCCCACGATACTTTTACCATCAAACTCGTATGTCCCTTTCTTCATGCATTCCTCTACTAATTTGTCTGCCAGCACATTTTCCTCTCTATATATGTGTATTATTTCACCATTTAATTCAGTTAATAATTTTTTGATACTAATAATTTCTTTCTCAAACCTCCATAATTCTATTTTACCTCTTACTAGATCAACTAATAATTTTGAATCTACCTACACTTGAATATATGAGAAATTATTATCCTTACAAATTTCCAAACCCTTGTGCAAGGCCATTAACTCTGAGTGTAGTGCCCAGGAGGCTAGACTCCTCGTTGTAAAAGCTCTTATCACTCCACCCTCTTCATTTCTTATTACACCTCCTCCGCCTGCTACTCCATTCCCCTTTTAAAATTTTTGTCCGTGTTAAGAGCTAAACCACCTTGCGGAGGCTTGTTCCAGCGTGTAATCTTTATACTTGGCATTTTTTCTACAATTGTATTAAGAGCCCATACTTTTTTCCTATTTTTGTCTAATCCTATGCTTCTTCTTTTTATCGGGTTACAGGTAGAGATAAAAGAGCATTCTCTTTTAATTTCTACTAATATATAATCGACCCTCATTTCAGCATTTTCATATCTACTTTTATTCCTAGCTTTTCATAGGCACCATACTGGTATATGTGAAATATAATTTATTAGCCATTTTAAGATTTTATTCTTTGTATGTTTGTTCAACCAGTTTTTCATCCTGTCCCTTAAGCTTCCTTTGTATCTTTTTATATTGGCTTTTATTTCTAATTTTTCCCATAATTCTGTAGCTATTTTTCCTGTTGAAAATAAATGATATATGCTTTCTCTCTCTCGCCGATAGCATTCACATCTAGATGCCAAACTTATACCCTTCTTTTGAATATTAACATCTACCTAGATCATGTTCAAGAGGAGTTTCCATAAAAATACATTTATTTTTTGTGGAATCTCTTTTATCCATACTCCTTTAAATACCTCCTGTGATGGTTTTCTCTTAGTCACCAATAATTTGGTACTTTTTAGTGTAAAATTTCCATGCTCATTCAATGTCCATTTCCACCCACTATTGGTTAGAATTGAATGTTTTTCTACAATGTCTTTCTGACTACGGATCAATTTCCAACTTTTTGATGCTTTCTTTGATTCTTTAAATGCCTTGTCCCCTAAACCATACCTAGCCTTGATATATGCCACCCAAATACTTCCATTCTTTTTAAGTCTCCACCAATTCTTAAACACCCATGCTATGGCCATATCATCTAGACTAGTAAAGCCTAAACCCTTCTCCTCCTTTGGATAACTTAGGTCCCCCCATTTTTTCCAATGTAATTTATTCTTTCCTTCTTTTTTCCCCCATAAGAAATTCACCATTTCTCTTTCTAATTTTTTTATAATCCTTTTTGGTGGCTGAACGGACGTCAAAATCTGTGCTAGCAATCCTTGTAATGCATGTGTAATTAACGTAATTCTTCTTGCCATACTTAGCAGGTCCTCTTTCCAACCAACAATCATTTTTCTTATCTTCTCTAATATGAAGAAAAGATATTCCTCCTTCACCCTTTTCTCATATATGGGGCAACCTAGATACATTAATGCGCCTTTCTTTTGAGCAAAACTAGTAATTTTTGTAGTTCTTTGAACTATATTTTCTTCCTTTTTTGCTGCTAAAATGAATTGACATTTTTCTTTATTTAGCATTTGCCCTGATTCCGCTTCCAGTGTTTGCAACAACCTTATTAATCTTTTCATGGAACTACTACTGGCATTTGTAAATATGATAATATCATCCGCATATGCTAAGCAGCTTACTGTAAGAGTGTATATAGTCTGCTTGTATGCAAGAATATTACTCACTTTCACTTGTTCCTTCAAATTTACTATGAATAACTCTAGATATATATTAAATAGTGAATGAGAGAGAGAGGGTCTCCTTGCCTCAACCCTCTTCAGGGTTTAAATTCTTCTCCAGCCTGCCCATTTATCAGAATTTTAAACCATGTGCTAGCAATACATCTATAAATTATATCTATCTAGAATTCTGAGAATCCCATCTTTCTCATTATATAACATAAAACATCTCATTATGCTCTATCAAATGCCTTTGACAGGTCTAGTTTTAAAATGGTGTTGTGTCCTCTTACTTTTGCCCCTATATCCCTTATTAATTCTAAAGCTAAATTTATATTTTCCATCATCAGCATATTTGTTACAAAGCTTGCTTGCTCATCCAATATTATAGAAGGAAGAATCTGACTAAGCCAGTTCTAGAGCACTTTAGCTAAAATCTTATAAATGGTATTACATAGACTAATTGGCCTAAAGTCTTCCCCTTTCTGCGGGTTTGATTTCTTAGGAATTATTACTATAAAGGAATTCCCCCATGCTTTTGTAATATCATCATCTGCAAAAATCCATGAAATCGTTGCAACCACCTATTTTTTAATTATTAAGCAGCGTCTTTGGAAAAAACCATTATTCCAACCATCCTGCCCTACTACACTATCCTTATTTATGTTGAATACGGCCTCTTTCACTTCCTCTTCTTTTGGAAATTCCTCTAGCATCTTATTATTTTTTTCAGTAACTCTTTTTTCAATTTTTTGCATTAATGTATTCATTCTTCAATTACATGGCCCACATAAGTGTTTTTTAAAAAAATCTTCTAATTCATTTTTTATTTCCTCTTCCTTTTCTATCCATTCTCCACTAGCTTTTTTTTAAATCCTTTTATTCTATGCTTTTGATTTTTAATTTTTACCAAAGCATTAAAAAACTTCATATTTTTATCCCCGTCCTTTAGCCACTTGATTCTCTCTCTCTGCTTCTTAAAAACTTCTTCCATATGCATTCTAAGTCTTAATTCCGCTTTAGCTTTACTTACTTCTTTTCTCAAGTCATCATCTTGTCTCTCTTCATTCTCTATTTCTTGTATCTTTTTTGTAACATTTCCAAAACCCTCTTTATTCCACTTAGTGCCAATCTTAAGTTTCTCAGTTTTTTAATCAGCATCTGCATGGGATTGCCCGAGACTTGTTTTTCCATGTATCCCTTACTATGTTATCAAATTCTTTATGTATTCTCTACATATTCTAAATTTAAAACCAATATGTCTCGTATCTTTATTATCCAGTGTTACTAAGAGTGGACTATGATCTGAACAAGTTCTATTTAGGTGTTTAACCTTTATTCCACCCAGCTTATCTATCCATGGTAAGTTAGTAAGGACCCGATCAAACCTCAACCAAATTGTCCCCCTTCTCTTCCAGTTGTTACACCATGTGTAGTTTGAACCTAAGAAATCTACATTCATTAAATTTGCATTAGCTTTAGCCTCATTAAAGTGAGATATAGCTATTGGTTCAAGATTTCTTCCTATTCTTTTCTTTTTAATATTTCTTATTACATTGAAGTCCCCACCAATAATCCATGGAGACTTCATTGCAGGCATCTCCTTCATTTTGCTCTAGAGCTTCTTCCTTTCTTCCTTTCTATTACTTGCATATGCCACTGAATAAATATACTCCGATCATTTTCCTATTTTGAAACTAACAATCTGATTTGTTTTTGAAAAAATTTCAATATCTATTAAATTATTCCACATTACCCATATTTTAATATTTGAATTCGTAAAGGCATTATCTAGACCTATCCTTGTCTTGTAAATATCTATTTGATTTTTATTAATCATTGGTTCAACTATAATAAAAATTTTTAGCCTATATAATTTAATAAAGTTTTTTATTCTATTTATTTGTGGGGGTCTTTACAACCCCTCTTATATTCTTGTACAGGCTATTAATCATATCTAAGTGTCTCTCGCTTGAGCCCTCGTGGTGCATTTAGAGTCATATTTCATGTCTAAATATTTTTTTCCTATTTCTTTGAAGTTTATTTGAACTCGGTGGAGCTTGGTCTACTTTTTTTGCAAAATTCATTTTTCCCAGGCTTTTTTCCAGTCTCGTTACCTCTTCTAGTAAATTTTCCCTGCTTTGTGGTATTATTTTAGAATTTTGTTCATTTGTGGCTAGATCATAATGTATTGCATACAAATCCACCATATTCTCCTCCTTTTTCATGCTAGTAAATGGTCAGTTTTAACTTCCGAATCATCTTTAATAATAGGTAATCCTCGGACCAATTAAGCAGCTCTATATTTTTATTGCTTTTATTTTTTTATCCCTACCCTATTCTTTCCTCTAACCCTTACATCTCTTCTCCTCCCCTCTCCCTCTAACATTTTGCCCCCCTTTGCACTACCTCTAACCATTTTTTATTCTCGTTCATCTTTTTTTTCCTATATCCTTCTCTACCATAGACTTTTTCCCTTCAATTCTCTCCTATTTTTCCTCTAGTGCTACTTCCTTTTCCTCTCCCTTCCTAACCTTCTCTACTCTTTCTCCACTTATTTCAGTATACTTATCCCTCTCCCTGCATTTGTTTTCCTCCCTTTTTGTTTCTATTTCTCACCCCATTCTATTTAATTCTGTTCCCCTCCCATTTCAGACTTCTTCCCTATCTTTTCACGACATGTTTCCCCTTCTATAAACCCCCTCTTTAACCATATTCTGCCTCTCTTCTCCTCCTTATTAAATCTGTTAAATGTATCTTCCTTCTTCTTTTTACCACCAACCTTACAATGTGCCGGCGCATGTCCCTTTTTATGGTAGTTTAGGCAGTAATACGGTATGGATTCTAGAATAAGATTTTGCTAGAACCTATTGGTGAAATCACTGCCTACCAACACTCTGTGTAGGGGATAGTTTTGAGGTCAATTTCCACACATAATCTAGCTATACCTGGCCTTGTCATACATGTTGTGGCTTTGTCCAGCAGCCATGGTTTGCCCAAACATAGTGCTATTGAATGAAGTACATGTTTATTATAGAGATGAAGTGTAAGTTTCAGTAGTGTAAACCATACCACGACAGGTGATGATTCCTCAAAGAGAGAAAAATCTGGTGTCCACTTGAACACATGCATTGGGTAACCAGCGACACACCATGAGGCTCTTAACCATACCTTGAAGAAGTCAACTTCCCCCTTGAACTGTAGTATCGTTTGCATACTACGCATAATTTCAATGAGGCAATGAAGTCGCGTAGTATAATGAATTCGAGTCTGCCATGGGAAAATTTCCAAACAAGAGTGACTTCGAATGGGGCAGTGAGCTTCAACATAACTTCTTTCGAAAATATTAGAAATACAAATATGGGTTCCTTAGATATTGTAGAAAATGATTTTTTTTCAATAAGAGAGAGCTAATTTCATCCATTTTAGGCTTCAAATCAAGCTTTTACCCACAAAAATGGTGGGTTTCTCTCTCTAGAAACTTCACTTTATCTGTCTAGAATTGAGAGAAAAGCAAATTTGATCTTGTTATTCTTCTTATTCTTTTTATTCTTCTTATTCTTCTTATTCTTCCTATTTTTCTTATTCTTTTTATTCCTCTTATTCTTCATATAATTCTTCTTATACTTCTTGCTCTTCTTAAAATTCTATTTATTCTTATTATTTTTATTCTTCTTATTCTTATCATTTTTCTAATTCTTCATACATTTCTTATTATTCTTTTTATTATTATTCTAATTATTATTATTATTATTATTCTTCTTCTTCTAATTATTATTCTTATTTTTCTTATTCTATTTAATCTTTTTATTCTTCTTATTCTATTATTTTTTTATTTTTCATATTCTTCGTATTCTTTTTATTCTTCTAATTCTTATAATTCTTCTTAATTTTTTTATTCTTATTATCATTCTTATTCTTAATTTTATTTTTATTCTTCTTAATCTTTTTATTCTTTTAATTCTTCTAATTCTTCTTATTTTTATTATTCTTCTTATTCTTGTTATTTTTTTATTCTTCTAATTCTTCTCAATATTCTAATTATAATTATTATTATTCTTCTCTTATTCTTCTAATTATTCTTATTCTTATAATTCTTCTTATACTTCTTATTCTTATTTTTCTTATTTTTCTTTTTATTCTTCACATTCTTATTATTTTTATTTTTATTCTTCACATTCTTATTATTTTTCTTAATCTTCTTATGATTCTAATTTTTATTATTCTTCTTATTCTTCGTTCTCTTCATATTATTCTAATTATTCTTATTCTTCTAATTCTTCTAAATCTTTTTATTCTTATTTTTTTTTATTCTTCGTCTTCTTTTTGTTCTTCTTATTTTATTATTCTTCTTATTCATCTTATTATTCTTATTATTCTTATCCTTCTTATTATTCTTATTCTTCTTATCCTACTTATTCTTCTTATTATTCTTATTCTTCTTATCCTACTTATTCTTCTTATTTTTCTTATTCTTCTTATTCTTATTATTTTTATTTTTATTCTTATTCTTGTTTTTATTATTATTCTTCTTTTCTTCTTATTCTTCATATTCTACTTATTAATTTTTAATCTTATTTTTCTTCTTATTCTACTTTTTTTTATTATTCTTATTATTCTTATACTTTTTATTCTTCTTTTTTTAAGTTTGTTTTATTATTAATATAACCCTCTCTTTTGGCGGAGGAATACATTTTTTACAAGCTAAATACTACCCCTTCCCCTCTTACACCCATTAAAACCAAAAAAATACATTAAATACATTAAAGTTCTTCTATGCCGTTTTGAATATTAATTTGTGTTTGAGGCATTTTATGTTAAAAGCTTGGCTCTGTACTGCTTGTACATTCTGTTTTTGTGTGTTTTAATGCTTTCCCACATTGTTGGCTCAATAAAATCTCCTTGTTTGTCCATGCTCTACTTCTATCCTTCCAATCGCGTGATAGACCATCAACCTTTTTCTCATACCTGTGCATTTTCATGTACCCTTGACCCTCTTTGTGTGTGCTTTAGCTTGTCTGCCCTTCAAACTAAACTCAGGTTTTCAAGATAATCTAGCCTATGACAGCAAAACCTTCATGCGCATCTACCAACTCCCAATCAACTGCTACTTTCGGTTTCATCTGTACCTAAAGCAGAAAAACAAAAACCATAATTCTGCCATAAATGGCAGCGATAATACTATCTTTTTCCAGTCAACTTTCCCAATCCCTACACACATCAGAAACAGCCATTATATTTAAACTTAAAAATAGAAACTACAAATGGCAGCAACCTCATCATGCCTCCCCTACCCTGACTTCAAACCTGGAGTTTTCAATGTCTACATTTTAATTTTCCTGTAACAAGTCATTCACAATACGGTAAAATACCAAAGCAAGTACATCTATCATTTTTTTTACAGGTTTAATGCATTACCACACAACTGATTATAAAGATGCATAATCACACTTAAACATATACATTCATCATGACAGTTTATCGAAATAATTGAGCAATTATATCTCTACCATCCGCTTTCTTTCCACTTAAGTCACATATTGGAAACTTTTTTTATACTACCTTTTAAATATCCATCGGACCGAGGCGAACATCCTTCTCTGTAGAGTCAATCGAATTCTCACTTTCTTAAAATTATATTATCCCTTTACTAATTCCACCTGAAAATAAGCAAGCATATAACAAAATAACATTTTAACTACAAACATACCTCTGCGGTTTTTAGTCTCCCCTCACTGGGAGGCTTTTTATATGACATTTATTCTTGTGAAGCTACTGAATAATCAACGGGCAATGAAGTATTCTCTGAGGACAACTTTAATTAAGATTTTTGTATTCTAACATATGGAAATTCAATCCTATCTAAATCTATTAAACCTATAAACTTTCCAGAAATTCCATCTCCCTCAAATTCTTGTGCTCCTATTTTTATTCCATCCTCCGCTAATTTATCTGCCAACTCATTAGCCTCTCTATAAATGTGTTCTATCTCTCCTTTTAATTCTCCTAAAATGTTTCTTATGTCATCAATTTCTTCTTCAAACTTCCATAATTGTAACTTATTTTGTACTAGCTGAACCAGTATTTTTGAGTCAACTTGAACATGGATTTTATGGTAGTTATTATCTTTGCAAATTTGTAAGCCCTTATGCAGGGCTATAATTTCTGCATGTAATGCCGAGGAGGTAGTGCTCCTTGATGTGAAAGCTTTTAGCACTTTGCCCTCCTCACATCTTATAGAACCTCCCCCCCCCCCCCCCCCCCCCCCTGCCACGCCCATGTCTTTTTTGAAGCTCCCGTCTGTATTGAGCACTAGGCTTCCATGCAAGGGTTTTTTCTAGTTTACTCTTTTGACTACTGGGATCTTCCTTATTACTGTAGTTAGGTTCCATGCTCTCTTTCTATCCTCATCCATACTCATGCTTCTCGCTTTTATTGGATTGCAAGCAATAATAAAAGAAATTTCTTTTTTAATTTCATCCAATATATCTTTAACCTTCATTACCACATTTTCAAATCTACTTTTGTTCCTAGCTTTCCATATGCACCAAAGTGTTGTATGCGGAATGTAATTCCTTAACCATTTTAAAATTTTATTCTTTGATTCCTTTTTCAACCAAGATTCCAATCTCTTTTTTAGAGATGTTTTATCATTTTTAATTTCTGCTTCGGATTCTAATATTTGCCATAACTTAGCTGCTATTTTTCCTGAAGAGAAAAGATGATCAGTGCTCTCTCTCTCTTGAAGGCAGCATTCGCATCTAGATGCTAACTTTATTCCTTTTTTCTTAATATTTCCGTCTATTGGAATAATATTTAAAACTACTTTCCACATAAACACATTCAGTTTCTGTGGCAGTTCTTTTATCCAGATTTCTTTAAATTGTGCAGGCTTTTTATTCATGATTAGTTCTTTGGCACTTTTTAAGGTGAATTTCCCCTGCGGATTCAGTGTCCATTTCCACCCGCTTTTTTTTGAAATTATGTATTTTTCTACTATATTCTATTGTTTCCGCATCAATATCCAATCTTTAGAAGCATTTTTTGAATCTTTCAGTGTTCTATTTCCTATCTTATATTTAGCTTTTACATATGATGCCCAAATACTTCCATTTTGTTTTAACATCCACCAGTTTTTGCATGCCCAGGCTTTAGCTATGTCATTTAGGTTTGTAAAGCCTAAACCTGCCTCCTCTTTAGGGTAACATAAATCCTTCCATTTTTTTCAGTGAAGCTTATTTCTCCCTTCTTTTTTACCCCATAGAAAATTTGCCATTTCCTTTTCCAGCTTATTTATAATGCTCTTTGGAGGTTGTGTTGTCATTAAAACATGAGCTAATGAACCTTGTAGCACATGAGTTATCAACGTAATTCTTCCTGCCATACTTAATAGATTCTCCTTCCACCCAGCAATTTTTTCCTAAACTTATTCAGTAAGAAAGACAAGAAGTCTTCCTTTATTCTCCCTTCATAGATTGGGGATCCCAAGTATATTAAAGCTCCTTTGCATTGTGTGAAACCTGTGACTTTTTTAATCATTTGCGCTAGATTTTCTGGTGTTCTTGCTGCTACCATGAATTAACATTTATTCTTATTGAGCATTTGGCATGTTTCTTCTTCTAAAGCTTGCAACAACGCCATTATCTTATTCATTGATCTACTGCTGGCATTTGTAAATATAATTACATCATCTGCGTAAGCCAAGCAACATACCAATGGAGTAATTCTAATTTGCTTATAAGGTAATATACTACCATTCTGACTTGCTCTTTCAGGTTTGTAATAAACATTTCTAAATATATATTCTTATTATTCTTCTTATTCTTCTTATTTTTCTTATTCTTATTATTCTTATTATTCTTATTATTCTTATTATTCTTATTATTCTTCTTATTAATCTTTTCTTCTTATTATTTTTATTCATCTTATTCTTATATTCTTCATATTCTTCTTATTTTCTTTTTCTTTTTATTCTTCTTATTATTCTTATTCTTTTAATATTTTTATTATACCAATTCTTTTTATTATTCTTATTTTTATTATTATTATGATTCTTCATATTACTCAAATTATTCTAATTCTTCTTATTCTTCTAATTCTTATTATTCTACTTTTTCTTAATATTCTTCTTAATCTTCTATTTCATCTTATTCTTCATATTTTTCTTTTACTTGTGATTCTTATTATTCTTCTTATACTTTTTATTCTTCTTATTCTTCTATTTCTTCCTATTCATCTTATTCTTCTATTTCTTCTTATTCATCTTATTCATCTTATTCTTCTTATTCTTCTTATTCTTCTTATTCTTCTTTTCTTCTTATTCTTCTTATTCTTTTTATTCTTCAAATTCTTTTTATTTTCTTTTTCATCTTATTCTTATTATTATTTTTATTCTTCTTATTATTTTTATTCCTCTTATTTTTCTTTTTTTTTTTACTTTTTTCTCTTCTTATTTTTTTTTTATTTTTCTTATCATCCTTATTCTTCTTATTCACCTTATTATTATTATTATTATTATTCTTCTTCTTCTTATTCTTATTTGTATTCTTATTATTATTCTTCTTCCTATTTTTCTTAAACTTCTTATTTTTGTTATTGTTCATATTCTTTTTATTCTTCTCATTTATCTTAATTTTCTTATTCTTCATATTTTTATTTTTCTTCATTTTCTTCTTATTATTCTTATTCTTTTTATTCTTCTTATTCTATTAATTATTATTATTATTATTATTATTATTATTATTATTCTAATTCATCTAATTATTCATTCTTTCTTCTATTTCTAATTCTTCTTAATCTTATAATTCTTTTAATTTTTCTTTTTCTTCTAATTCTTCTTTTTCATCTAATTCTTCTTATTTATATTATTCTTCTTATTCTCCTTATTCTTCTTATTCTTCTTATCCTTCTTATCCTTCTTATCATTCTTATTCTTGTTATTCTTCTAATTCTTCTTATTCTTCTTATTCTACTTATTCTTCTTATTCTTCTTATTCTTCTTATTCTTCTTATTCTTCTTATTAATTTTATTATAATTTTTTTATTTTTATTCACCTTTTTATTCTTATTCTTCTTTTTTTTATTCTTCTAATTCGGCTAATTTTTTTTATTCATCAAATTATTAATATTCTCATTATTCTTCTTATTCTTTTTAATCTTTTTAATCTTGTTATTCTTCTTATTCTACTTTTCTTCTTTTTCTTCATATTTTTCTTATTATTTGTACTCTTCTTATTTTGTTATTATTCAAATTCTTCTTTTTTTTCGAAATCTTCTTTTTATTGTTATTCTTATAATTCTTCTTATTATTCTTATTCTACTTATAATTATTTTCATCTTATTTTTCATATTCTTCTTATGCTTCTTTTTCTTCTTATTCTTATTTTTGTTTTTTTCCTCTTATTATTTTAATTCTTCTTATTCTTCTTATTCTTTCTATTCTTCTTATTTTTTATTTTCTTATTCTTCTTTTATTCTTCATATTTTTCATTTTTTTCATTAACTTTTTATTTTTTTTATTCTTGTTATTCTTTTTATTCTTTTTATTCTTTTTATTCTTTTTATTCTTTTTATTCTCCTTATTTTTCTTATTCATTGTATTATTATTATTCTTTTTATTATTCTTATTCTTCGTATTCTTCTTATTTTTATTATATTCTTATTCTTCTTATTCTTTTTATTCATATTATTATTCTTATTCATCTAATTTTTCGTATTCTTCTAATTCTTCTTTTTATTTTTATTCTTTTTCTTCTTCTTATTCTACAATTTCTTCTTATTTTTCATATTTTTATTATTCTTCTTAATCTTTTTTTTCTTATTATAGTTCTTATACTTATTATTAATCTTATTCTTCTAATTCTTTTTATTCATCATATTCTTCTTATTATTTCTTATCCTTCTTATTTTTATTCTTCGTATTCATCTTATGCTTATTTTTTCTTTTTCTTCTTATTCTTCTTTTTCTTCATATTCTTCTTTTTCTTCTTATTCTTAATATTATTCTTATTCTTCATATTATTCTTATTCTTGTTATTGTTCTTATTCTTCTTATTCTAATTCATAAAATTCATCATTTTTTTACTTTTTCTTATTATTTTTATTCTTCTTATTCTTCTAATTCTATTATTTCATATTTTTCATCTTATTCTTTTTATTCTTTCTTTTATTCTAATTCTTCTTATTCTTTTTATTCTCGTTATTCTTCATATTCTTATTATTCTTTTTAATATTTTTATTCTTCTTATTCTTCTTATTCTACTTTTTCTTCTTTTTCTTCATATTATTCTTATTTTTTTTATTCTTCTTATATTTTTTATTTTATTTATTTTTCTTAATTTTATTATTCTTCTTATTTTTCTTATTATTCTTATTCATCTTATTTATTTATTCTTCATATTATTCTTATTCATCTTATTTTTCATATTATTCTTATTTTTCTTATTCTTCTTGTCTTTCTATTCTATTTATTCTATTTATTTGTCTTATTCTTATTAATCTTCTAATTCTTTTGATTCTTCATATTCTTTTTATTATTCTCGGTCTTTTTATACTACTTATTCTTCTTATTTATTTTATTCTTATCTTCTAGTTCTTCTTTTTTTCTTATTCTTCTAATTCTTATAATTCTTCTAATTATTATTATTATTATTATTATTATTATTATTCTTCTTCTTCTTATTCTTCACATTCAGCTTATACTTCTTATTTTATTATTAATATTATTATTATTATTATTATTCTTCTTTTTTTCTATTTTTCTTTTTATTCTTCTTATTAATCTCATACTTTTATTCATTTTTTTATTGTTATTCTACTTATTCTTTTTATACTTCATTTTGTTTTTATTCTTATATTTATTTTTATTCTTCATATACTTCAAATTCTTCTTATTTTTCTAGTTCTTTTTATTTTTCTTATTCTTCTTATTCTTTTTATTTTCTTATTCTTCTTATTCTTCTTATTCTTCTTATTCTTTTTATTTTCTTATTCTTCTTATTATTTTTATTCTTCTTATTTTTATTCTTCTTATTTTTCTTATTTTTTTTTACTTTTAATTCTTCTTATTCTTTTTATTCTTCTTATTATCTTTATTCTTCTTATTATTCTTCTTCTTTTTATTCTTCTTCTTATTATTCTTCTTATTCTTTTTAAATTTCTTAATCTTCTTGTTTTTGATATTCTTCATATTCTTTTTATTCTTCTTATTTATCTTATTTTTCTTATTCTTCATATTTTTATTATTCTTCATTTTTTTATTATTATTCTTATTCTTTTTATTCTTCTTATTCTACTTATTCTTCTTATTCTTCTTATTATTCTTATTCTTCTTATTCTTCTTATTCTTATTATTATTATATTCTAATTCTCCCTTTTTTCTTCTTTTTTTATTCTTCTTATTCTTCTAATTCTTTTAATTCTTCTTTTTCTTCTAATTCTTGTTATTCTTCTAATTCTTCTTATTCTTCTTATACTCCTTATTCTTCTTATTCTTATTATTCTTCTAATTCTTCTAATTCTTCTTATTCTTCTTAATCTTCTTATTCTTCTTAATCTTCTTATTCTTCTTATACTTATTATTCTTCTTTTTCTTCTTATTCTTATCATTCTTCTAATTCTTCATATTATTCTTATTTTTTATACTTCTTATTTTCTTTTTATTTTTATTCTTCTTATTCTTCATATTCTTCTTATTCTTATTATTCTTCTAAATCTTTTTATTCTTCTTATTCTTCTTAATCCTTTTATTCTTCTTATTCTTTTTATTATTATTATTATTATTATTATTATTATTATTATTATTATTATTCTTCTTCTTCTTCTAATTCATCTAATTCTTCTTTTTTTCTTCTTTTTCTTATTCCTCTTATTATTCTAATTCTTTTAATTATTGTTTTTCTTCATATTCTTCTTATTGTTCTTATTCTTTTTATTCTTCTTATTCTTCTTTTCTTCTTATTATTCTTATTCTCATCATTCTTTTAATTCTTCATATTTTTCTTATTCATCTTATTTTTTTATTATTCTTTTTCTTATTTTTGTTCATATTCTTCGAATTCTTCATATTCTTCATATTTTTCTAATTTGTATTATTCTTCTTTTTCTTCTTATTCTTCTTATTCTTCTTATTCTTCTTGATCTTCTTATTCTTCTTATTTGTCTTGTTCTTTTTATTCTTCTTACTCTTCTTATTCTTATTAACTTTCTTATTAAAGTTATTATTCTTTTTCTTCTTCTTATTCTTCTTCTTATTTTTCTTATTCTTCTTATATATTTTATTCTGTTTATTCTTCTTATTCTTCTAATTCTTCAAATATTTTATTATTCTTCATATTCTTCTTATTCTTCTTATTCTTCATATTATTCTTTTTTTTTTCTTATTTTCTTATTCTTTTTATTCAATTTATTCTTGTTATTTTTCTTATTATTCTTATTCTTCTTATTTTTCTTATTCTTCATATTTTTCTTTTTATTCATATTCTTCTTATTATTCTTATTCTTCTTATACTTCTTATTCTTCTTATACTTCTTATTCTTCTTATTAATATTATTCTTATTCTTCTAATTCTTCTAATTCTTTTTTTTCATATTCTTCTTATTTTTCTTATCCTTCTTATTCTTTTAATTCTAATAATTCTTCCGATTCTTCTTATTCATCTTATTCTTCTTATTCTACTTATTTTTTTTTATTTTCTTATTATTCCAATTCTTCTTATTCTTTTTTTTTCTAATTCTTCATAATCTTCATATTCTTCATATTCTTATTATTCTTATTATACTTTTATTCCTTTTATTCTTCTTATTCTTCTTATACTTATTATTCTTCTTATTCATCTTATTCTTCTTATTCTTTTTATTCTTCTTATTTTTCTTATTCATCTTATACATTTTATTCTTCTTAATCTTCTTATTCTTATTCTTCGTATTCTACTTTTTATTCTTTTTATTCTTTTTATTCTTTTTATTCATATTATTCGTATTCTAATTATTATTCTTAGTCTTATTTTTCTTATTATTTTTTTTATTATTCTTTTTCTTTTTCATCTTCTTATTATTCTTATTATTCTTATTCTACTTTTTCTTATTATTCTTCTTATTCTTTATATTATTCTTATTCTTTTATTCTTCATGTTCTTCTTATTCTTCTTATTCTTCTTATTCTTCTTATTCTTCTTATTCTTCTTATTTTTTTTATTCTTCTCATTCTTCTTATTCTTCTTATTTTTGTTATTCTTCTTTATCTTCTTCTTATATTTCTATTCTTCTTATTTTACATATTCTTCTTATTTTACTTATTCTTCTTAATTTTATTATACTTCTACTTCTTATTCTTCTTATTCTTCTTATTTTTCTTATTCTTCTCATTCTTCTTATTCTTCTTATTCTTCTTATTCTTCTTATTTTTCTTATACTCCATATTCTTCTTTTTCTTCTAATTCTTATTATTCTTCTTATCCAAATTATACTATTAATTCTTTTTATTCTTTTTTTTAAAGGTTGTTTTATTATTAATTATCACCCTCACTTTTGGCGGAGGAATACCATTTTTACAAACTAGATCTACCCTTATCCCTTTTACACCCACTTTAAAACCTAATCTAGAATTCTAGATTAAAATGTAAATTTCATACTAACGGTCTCTTGGCCGATCAATAACATTCTCTTGATGAAAGAAAAATGCGTAAGGAATAATTCAACAATGTGTAAGTAAGAGCAGCCTCTTGGCCGAATCAAAGCAGAAATAATTCAACACACTGCCTCTCTTGGCCGAATCAAAGCAGAAATAATTCACAGAAACCAGCCATTTCCTTCTCTCTTGGCCGAATCAATGCAGAATACTGGTTCCTTCCCTCTCTAGCTTTGTCAAGCATGCTTTCCTTTTAGTTAACCTATTCTAGTTCTGTGAAACCTCTTTATTACAGCTTGACTTAACCTGAAAAGAAATCCAACCAAAAAGAGGCCTACCAAGCAATAAAAATTACAAACTCTCTCCTTATTCAACTTCCCTCAGGTTTTCTAATCCCCCTGCCGGCTGCAAGAGAAATAAGAAAAACTGACAAACATTAAAAATAATTTCTTGGTTAATAATTTCAGCCCTTTCTAGGGCTTGCTCAGCCCTTTATCAGGCTTGTAGTTTCTTGATCAATCGTGCTCTTTTATGGGTAGAGAATCAGAACTGAGTGCGACAGCTCCCATGAGATAAACTCGACACTGACTTTGATAAGTCTCTTGGCTAATCAATGCACTTGCTCACCCGTAACTGTAGTAACTACGAAATAGTTATTACAGCCGTAGCTGACATTATTGCACATAACAGATTCCAGTGAAAAATGATAGTTCTAATCACTATCTCCAAGCCAGTTCCTCCAACCAATCATTTCCTTTCCTTTCTAACTTTGTCCTGGCTACTTTGTTTTAGTTAAACCTTTGCATGAGCCTTGCTAAAGCTTAACTTAGCCTGAAAAATCCAACCAAAGCCAAAACCAAACAATAAAATTACAAAATACTTCTTATCCGGCTTCCCTCGGAGCAGGGAAGCTATCTCTTTCTACTTTTATCTCCTGCCAACTGCAAAAAAAGACAAACACTAACAACAATTCATTAGATAAATAATTTTCTGCCCTTTCTAGGGCTTACTTAGCCCTTTATCGGGCTTAAAACAAAAACCTCCCCCCCTCCCCCCCTTTTCATATTAATTCATGTTTTTTGAAGCCTAATATACGGAAATGTAATTTTATCTAATCTTATTAGTCCTTTGAATTTTCCAGGTATATTCTCCCCTCTAAATTCTTGTGATCCTTTTTTCATTCCTTCTTCCGCTAATCTATCTGCAATCATGTTTGCTTCCCTATAAATATGCTTAATTTCACCTTTTATTTCACTTAGAATGCTTCTAATGTTATCAATCTCTTCTTCAAATTGCCATAAATATATCTTTCCCTGTACTAGGTCCACTAGTATTTTTGAATCCACCTGTGCTTGAACCTTTTGGTAATTATTAGATTTACAAATTTGCAATCCCTTTTGTAGGGCTATAATTTCTGCTTGCAAGGCAGAAGATGCTATATCTCTTGATGTGAACGCTTTCAGGACCTCTCCTTCCGCATTTCTTATTAAACCTCCTCCACCAGCTTCTCCCATTTCTCTTTTAAAGCTTCCATCAGTATTTAGTGTTAGACTGCCCTGCTCATGTTTATTCCAGTTAACTATTTTCATAATTGGCATTTTTCTTGCTATTGTTGCGAGGTGCCATTCTTCTATTCTATCTTCCTCTTTTTTCCTGTTTTCCACTTTTATTGGATTACAAGCCGTAATAAAAGCACTCTCTTTTTTTATTTCTTCCAAAATGACATTATGTTCCATTTTTACATTATCATATCTACTTCTGTTTCTAGCTTTCCATATGCACCATAGCACTATATGCGGAATATAATTTCTAATCCATTTTAAGATATTATTCTTTGTTTGTTTTTCTGACCAGTTTTCTAGCCTATTTCTTAAATTAACTGTACTTCTTTCAATATTAGCTTCAATTTCTAGTTTATTCCACACTTTTATAGCTATTTTACCCTTAGAAAATAGGTGATCTGAGCTCTCTATATCTTGATGGCAACATTCACATCTTGATGATAGTTTTATGCCCTTTTTCTGAATGTTCGCATCTAGGGGAATAATGTTTGACATGATTTTCCATGATAAAACATTAACTTTTTGAGGCAAATCTTTTTTCCAGAGTAATTTAAATTGTAAGGGTTTTCTGCTTCTTACTAGCTCCTTGGCACTTTTTAATGTGAAGTTTCCGTTTGGATTTAAAGTCCATTTCCACCCACTTTTCGTTAGTATTGTATGCTTTTCCACGCTGCTTTGTTGTTCGCGCATCATTTTCCAGCTTCTAGATGCTTTTTTTATATTTTTAAAAGCATTGTTTCCTAACCCATATTTAGCTTTTACAAATGTCGTCCAGATGTTTTTATCTGATTTTATTCCCCACCAATTCTTACATGCCCACGCTTTGGATATATCTTTTAGGCTGATCAAGCCTAAACCTCCCTCCTCTTTTGGGTAACATAAATCTCTCCATTTTTTCCAGTGCAGCTTATTCTTCCCTTCTCTTTTACCCCATAAAAAATTAGCCATTTCTCTTTCTAGTTTTTTAATGATTATATTTGGGGGTTGTGCCGTCATTAGTATATGTGTTAATGAACTATGTAGCACATGGGTAATTAGTGTGATTCTTCCTGCCATATTTAATAAGTTTTCTTTCCAGCCGGCAATTTTATTCTTTATTTTATCCAGTAAAAATGTAAAATATTCCTCCTTTACTCTTCCTTCATAAATTGGGCATCCCAAATACATTAATGCTCCTTTACACTGTGCAAAACCTGTGACCCTTTTAATTTTGAGGGCAATGTTTTCTGGTGTTTTGGCTGCTATCAGAAATTGACATTTATTCTTATTAAGCTTTTGACCTGTTTCTTCTTCTAGTATTTGTATAAGCTCCATCAAGTTTTCCATTGATTTGCTGCTGGCATTTGTAAATATGATCACGTCGTCAGCGTATGCCAAGCAGCATATTAATGGCGTATCTTTGGGATGTTTGTAGGCTAAGATGTTGCCATTTCTAACTTTCTCTTTTAAGTTTACTATAAAAAGATCTAAATAAATATTAAACAATGAAGGGGACAATGGGTCCCCTTGCCTGAGACCTCTGGTTGGTTTAAATTCTTCACCTGCCTGGTCATTTATAAGAATTTTAATCCAAGCACTAGATATACATCTATATATAATATCTATCCAAAATTCTGAAAACCCCATTTTTCTCATTATATAGCAAAGTATATTCCATTCTACTTTATCAAATGCCTTAGCTAAATCTAGTTTCATGATTACATTATGACCCCTGACCTTAGTCCCTATATCTCTTATCATTTCTGATGTTAAATTAATGTTTTCAGTTATTAGCCTATTTTTAACAAAACCTGCTTGTTCCGGCTCTATTATGTTTGGTAATATTTTGCTCAATCGTTCCTGTAACAATTTGGCTAATATTTTATATATGGTATTACATAAACTGATTGGCCTGTAATCTTCTCCTTTTTGAGGATTTGTTTTCTTAGGTATCAAAACTATGTATGAGCTGGACCATGTTTTTGAGATTTCCGCACCCGCGAATATCCAGTTGATAGCTTCTAGAACATCTTTTTTGATTATATTCCAGCTTCGCTGGAAAAATGCATTATTCCAGCCGTCTGGTCCTGCTGCACTATCTTTATTTGCATTTAAAACTGCATTCTTCACTTCTTCTTCCGTAGGAAATTCTGCTAGCATTTTGTTGTCTTCTTGCGTGACTTTTCTTTTAATTTTCTCCATTAGTGTAAAGTTTCTATTTGTATTTATCCCGCTTAAATGTTTTTTAAAAAATTCTTCTAATTCAATTTTAATATCTTCCTCCTTTTCAACCCACTCTCCGTTAGCTCTTTTAAGACCTTTTATTCCTAATCTTTGCGACTTAATTTTTGCCATTGTATAGAAAAATTTCGTATTTTTATCTCCATCCTTCAACCATTTAACTTTGGCTCTCTGTTTCCAGTAAATTTCTTCCATGTGCATTCTTAGTTTTAATTCAGCTTTAGCTTTATTAACTTCTGTTCTGGTTTTTTTATTTTGTATATTTTCATATTCTTTCTCTGTTGTTATGGCTTTCTTCTCTGCCTCTTGAATTTTCATAGCCACATTGCCAAACACTTCTTTATTCCATTTATTAAGAGCAGATCGTAATGCTCTCAGTTTTTGACCCAATCTCTGCATGGGGTTACCCAGAATCAGTTTTTCCCATGTATTTTTAACTATAGACTCAAAATCCTTGTGTAAGCCCCACATATTTTGGTATATGAAGGCCTTCTGGCTTACCTTCTTTTTTCGAAGACTTACCAGGAGTGGGCTGTGATCTGAACAAGTTCTGCTTAAATGCTGTACTTTAACTTCCCCCATAACATCTAACCATTTTGTATTAAGTAACACTCGATCAAGTCTAGACCAGATCATTTTCTTATTCTTCCAGTTATTACACCAAGTGTAATTTGTGCCTAGGTATTCAACCTCCATTAAACTTGCATTTGCAATAGCCTCATTGAATTGAGTCATTGCTACCGGATTTGGTGTCCTGCCTCCCTTCTTTTCCGATGGGCTTCTAATTGTGTTGAAATCTCCTCCTATAATCCATGGGGATTTCGTGAGTGCTATTATTCCCATTTCATGCCAGAGCGTTTTCCTTTTTTCTTTTACATTACTTGCATAAACCGCTGAAAAAATAATCTCTGGTTGCTTAGCCATTTTAAAGTTTATTATTTGATCATTTTCTAATAAAATTTCAATGTCTATGGGGCTATTCCACATAATCCATAATTTACTATTGTAATTCGAGAAGGCCTTTTGCATGCCTATCCTCATCCTGTATTTCTCTATCTGATCTTTAGTTACCATCGGTTCAGCTAAAATTACTATTTTTAATTTATATATTTTAATTAAATTTCTAATTCTGTTTATTGTAGGAGCAGTTCGCTACTCCTCTTATATTCCAATATAAACTGTTCATAATAAAGTGTACTTGGCTTGCGCTCTAGTAGTACATTTCGATTCATATTTCGAGTTAGTATATTTTTTCGTGTTTCTTGTAGCCTTACTAGTACTCGGTGGGGCTTGCTCTATCTTCATTATTTTATTTATCTTTTCCAAGCTCATATTTAATTTCATGATTTCTTCTAATGCTTTTTTCCTGTCTTTTGGTGCATGGCTGATTTTCTGCTTTTTAAGCCATAAATCATCCTTTGGTGCTTTCAGAACAAAATTGTATTCTTCATCGGTGCTGCTAGGACAGTGGCCAGCTTTTAGCTTCTATTTCCTCTTCAGAAAGCAAGTCATCCTCATCCCAATCATGCTGGTCTATATGTTTTGGTAACTGTTCTTTCTTCCTTTTAAGTATTGTTTTTTTCCTCCCTAGCCTTTCTACTCCTTCCCAATCATGCTGGTCTATATGCCTGACTATCTATCTATCGATCTGTCTATTTGTCTAACAATCTATTTGTTAAATTGTATATCTATATAACTATATAACAATGTTTCTATCTATCAGACTACTAGTCTATCTTTTTATTGGTCAATCTATCAATCAATCTGTCTGTCTGTCTATGTATCTATCTGTCTACGAATCTATTTATCTAATTATCTATCTTTTAGTCATTTGTCTGTCTATCTATAAACTTATCTACATATCTTCCTATCTGTCTTTCTATCATCCTATTTATCTTTTCAATCTATTTAGACTTATATATATCTATCTATCCTATCTATTTATCTATCTATTTGTCTATATGACTATTTATATATCTATCTTTAAAACTATCTTTCTACTTGTTGATCATCTATCAATCTATTAGTCTATTTATCTATCTCTCATTCTATATGTCTCTTTGTCTATCTATGTCTCTTTCTATATATCAAACTATCTATCTATCTATCTATCAATCTATCTGCATATCTATATATCTATCTCTAATTCATTCTAATAATCTTTTTGATTATCTGTTTATCTATTATATATCTAAATATCTAACTATTTATCAATCTTTTTATCTGTCTAATTGTTTATCTATCTATCAAACTATTTGTCTATCTATTTGTCTATCCATATGTCTGTCTATGTGTTTATATTCTTATCTATCTATCTATTTATCATTCAATCTATCTATTTATGAATAAATCTATCTTTCTATTTATCTATATATCTATATGTCAATCAATATATTAATATATCTGTCTATCAATCTATCTATCTATATATCTATTCGTCTATCTATCTATCTTTTTATTTATCTAGCTATCTATCTATTTATATGTTTATCTTTCTATCTATCTATATGTCTATTTCTCTATCTATCTATCTATCTATCTATATTTCTATGTGTTTGTCTATATATTTATATATATGTTAATCTATCAATATGTGTATATGTCTATTTGAATATTTGTCTGTTTTTCTACATATCTATCTTTCTATCCATTTATCTAATTATCTAATTTTATAACTATCTATCTATCTAAGTATCTATCTAAGTTTCTCACTATCTTTCGGTCATTTAGATCTTTTTCCTATCAGTCTACCAGTCTATCTTTCTATCATTCTTTTTGTCAATATATATATATATATATATATATATATATATCTATCTATCTATTTGTCTATCTATCTATCTCTTATCTATTTATCTATTAATCTATCTTCGTGTCTATCTATTTATCTATCTCTTATCTATCTATCTATCTATTTATCTATATATCTATTAGTCTATTTAACTAATTAGTTATCTGTATATCTATCTATCTATCAACCTATACATTTATCAATATATCAATTTGTAAATCTATGTATCTGTCTATCTATCTATCTATCTTTCTATTTATCTAACTATATAACTATCTATTTGTGTATCTATCTAACTATAGAAGTATGTTTCTATCTATCAATCTAATAGTCTATTTATTTATCATTCTATATATCTATTTATCTATCTATCTATCTATTTGTCTATATAATTATCTATCTATATGTCAATCAGTCTTTCTATCTCTCTATTTATCTGCCAAACTACCTATTTGCATATCTATCTAAATATCTATATCTTTATCTATCCATCTATTTATCTATCTATCTCTCTAACTATCTATTTTCTATCTAATTATCTTTTAATTTATTTATCTATCTATCTATTTATCTATCTATATATCTGTATATCTATCAATCTTTATATCTATTTATCTTTCTTTCAATCTTTCTATCTGTATTTCATCTATCAATCTATTGGTCTATTTATCTTTATATCAATCATTCTATCTATCTATCTATGTATCTTTTTACCTATCTAACAATCTATCTTTCTATTTTTCTATCTATCAATCTATCTATCTATCTTTTGACCTATCTAACAATATATCTTTCTATCTATCTATATTTCTATCTATCTATCTATCTATCTATCAATATGTTTATCTGTCTATATATCTGTCTATCGATCTCTTTATTTGTCTATTTGTTTATCTATAAATTAGTCTAACAATCTATCTATCTATTTGTATATCTATATGTATATATGTATATCTATCTATCTATCTATCACAATATCTATTTGAATATCTGTCTATGTATCTATATGTTTATTTATCTTTTTATCATTCAATCTATATATATATATATATATATATATATATATATATATATATATATTTTATATATATATCCATATATCTATCTATCTTTTTATATGTCAATCAATTTTATAGTTTCTTTGTTTATCGATCTGTCTATCTATCTATCTATCTATTTATCTATTTATCTATCATCTATCTAATAAAAATATATATCTATCTATCTAATGTATATATATCTATAGGTCTATCTATCTATCTTTCTATTTAACTATCTTTCTATGTGTTTGTTTATCTTTCTATCTCTATTTCAATCTATCTATATGTGTATGTGTGTATATGTCTATTTTTCTATCTATATATCTATCTGTCAATGTATCAATCTATTATCTATCTATGTGTCTAACTATCTTTTAGTATAATTATCTTACTGTTTATCTTTCTATCTAATTATCTATCTAACTCTTTACCTATTTTATATCTATTAGCATTTTAGTCTATTAGCCTATAAGTAATTTTATCTATAATTCTTTTTGCTTATCTATAATCTGTCTATCTATTTATCTAAATATCTATTTGTCTATATATGTATATGTGTATCTATTTATCTATCTTATTTCTTATCTATCTATCTTTCTATCTATGTGACTATCTATATATCTATCTATCTTACTATCTTTCAAATTATCTGCCTATCTAATTATATTATATATAACTATCTGTCTAACTATCTATATCTCTAGCTATCTATCTACTTATTTTTCTATCTGTTTATCAATCAATCTATCAATTGATTTATTTGTCTATCATTATGTCATATCTTTCTATCTATCAAATTTTTTTTTGTTTATCCATTTTTTAATATTTCTATCTGTATATATATATAGTTATCTATCTGTCTGTCTGTCTATCTATATGTCTATCTTTATATCAATCTATTTGTGAATCTATATATCTATTTGTATATCTATCTATCTATATTACTATTTGTCTACCTATCAATCTATCTATAGATATGTCTATCAATCTATATATCTATATATCTATATATCAATTTTTCTATCTATTTATCTGTTTATTTGTCTAGCTATCTATCTGTCTATAAGTCTATCTGTCTATATGACTATCTATCTATTTATTTATCAATATTTCTATCTATATGTCTATTTATCCGTCTATCTATCTATCTATCTTTCTTCTTTCTTTATATCTATATGCATAGCTTTCATTCTATCTATATGTTTATCTATTTATCTATCAATATATATATATATATATATATATATATATATATATATATATTCTATTTTTCTATTAGACTATCTATCTTTTAGTCTATCTATCTATTTGTCTACCTCTTTTATTTTCTATATGTCAATTTGTCTATTTGTCTATCTTTTTATATGATTAAAATTTTTATATATCTATTTAATTGATTATCAAAATTTCTCTCTCTATATATCTGTATATCTATCTATCTATTTATTTGTCTATATATCTATATATCTATTGATATGTCTATCTATTTATCTATCCATATATCTATCAATTTGTCAATTTGTCAATTTGTCTATATGTCAAGTATCAATCTATATTTCTATCTATCTATCTATCTATTTGTCTACATGTCAACCTATTTATCTATCTACCATTCTATCTATCTATCTATCTATCAAATCTATCTATTTGTTTGTCTACCTATATTCCTATTTATCAATCAATCAATCTATCTATCTATCTGTACATCTATCGATCTATCGATCTTCTATCTATCTATCTGTCTGTTGATCTATGTTTCTATCTATCTATCTATCTATCTATTTACCCATCTATATATCTATCTATCTATCTTATTAGTATATTTTTCTATATTTCTATATATTTCAATATATTGATCTATCTATTTATCTATCTTTTTATCTCTTTATCTATATATCCCTCAATTAATCAATCTATCTCTCTAGCTATCTATCTATCTATATGTCAATCAATTTATCAGACTTTTAGTCTTTCTATCTATGTGTCTACCTATCTATGTCTCTTTCTATCTATCCTTAAATATGTATATTTTTTTATATTTTTATCTGTTTATCTATCTATTTATCTTTGTGTCTTTCAATCTATTTGTATATCTTTCAATTTGTTTATGAGTTTATCTATCTATCTATATATATGTTTATATGTATATATGTCTATCTGTCTATCTATTTATCTATCTAATTATTTATCTATATGTTAACCATATATATTGGTAAATGTCTATATGTTTATCTATCTATCTATCTATCTATATTTTTATCTATCATCTATCGATCTATTAATTTATATATCAATCTAACTATATAACCATCTATATGTCTAACTATCTATCTATCTAACTATATATCTATCTAACTTTCTAACTATGTTTCTATTTATCAGTCTTTATATCTATAAGTATATTAGCCTATCAATCTTTCTGTTTATCTATCTATTAATATATATATATGTCTATTTGTCTATCTGTCTATCTGTGTATCTCTTTATTTGTCTATCACCTATCTATCTATTTGTATAATTATTTATATGACTATCTATCTAACTGAATGTCTATCTATCTATTTGTCTATCAGCCTATCAGCCTATCAGCCTATATGTATATCTATATATCTATCTATCTATCTATTTATCTCTCTAATTTTCTATCTCTCAATCAATCTAACTATCTAACTATCTAAGTGTCTATCTATCTATCTATCTATTTATCTATAAATCTATCTACATATCTTTCTAACTATCTTTCTATCTATCATTCTAATAGTGTATCAATCTGTAAGTCTAACTGTTAAAATAATATGTATGTAATTTAGAATTTCTGCATACTCAAAATATGTGCTAATTCCGCATTTTGGCAGAAGTCGTAACCTCTGCAGAAAGGATGTATTTTGATTTTCTTTGCAGGACAATATGTATTCTGTCTTTTCCTTGCAGAATGTTAAAGGGGAGAAATCGTTAACACTGTGGAGCTTGCCTATGTTGTATTAGTTTAATCAAGAATAAGGGTAGTAGGGTGTCAAGTTCTGGTAGGTACGGTTGTTGTTTTTTTTGTTTTCTCTTTGGTTTTGTTCTAGGATCATCAGCGAATACACGAGGAAGGAAGATGGCTGGAATCTTGTGAAGATTAGAGCCAGACGCACAGGGGAAAGGAGAGATAGAGTGACAATATCAAATAAAGAGCCTTCACAGAGATTAGTTGCTGTCTGTTGCTGCCAAAGCACATGTAGAGTGCCCCCTATTGCTGCCAAAGCCTGTTGCTGTCAGGATAACTCCTGCTGTTGCTGTCTGTTGCTGTTAGGATTAGTTGCTGTCTGTTGCTGCCCCCTGTTGCTGTCAGGAGAACTCCCGCTGCTGAGACGAATATAACCAATGAAGTGGAAAGACTCCCTACAGTTCAATGTCATATAATAAGGAAGAATCATACAGAGTGCGGTTACTGCTTCAACTAATCCTAAGGAAAAGATAGTTTCTCTGAATTATTGGCTAGGGTATTGGTCTGTAAATAGTATGTCTTTTAAGTTTTCTGATGTTGTAAAGGTCTTCCTCCGCCTACAAGTGAGGGATATGTTTTCTTTAATAAATGTTAAAAGCCTTTTAAAAAAAAATCTGTAAGTCTAACTATCTATGTATCTATTTATCTATATGTGAATCTATCTATATATCAATCTATCTATTTGTCTATCTATTTATATAAATAACTATCTATCTATCTATTTTATTATATGTTAATCTGTATATCTCTTTATTTTCTTATCGGACTATCTATCTATCTACTAATTTGTCTATTTGGCCATCTCTCTATCTATTTATTTGTCTATCAGCCTATTTATCTTTCTATATATATATATATATATATATATACATATATATCTAATAGTCTATCAGTCTATAAGTCTATCTATCGATGTATCAATTTGACTATATGTGTATCTATCTATCTGTCTATCTAAGTGTCTATCTATCTACCTATCTGCCTATCTATCAAATTGTCTATCTTTCTATCTAACTATTCGTCTATCTAACTATCTATCTATTTGACTATATGTCTATCTATATATCTCTCTGTTTTCCTATCTGCCTATCTATCTATCTATCTATCTATCTATCTATCTACTAATTTGTTTATTTGTCTATCTTCCTACATGTCTATTTGTCTATTTGTCTTTCTATCTATCTATTTTTCTATATATCTATCTATCTATATTTTTGTATAAAAGTCTATCTATCTATCAATCGATATATCTTTCTAATTATCTATCTATCTATATATTTGTCTATCTATCAATAAATTAATCTATCAATTTATCTATCTACCTAACTATCTGTCTATTTGTCTATCTATCCATCACTCTAAAAATAAATACATCTATATGTTTATTTGTCTATCTATCTATATGTCTATATGTCTATCTATCTATCTATCTATCTGTCTGTCTATCTATTTATTTGTCTATTTCTCTATCTATCTATATATCTATCTATATAACTATCTGTATATCTATCTAGCTATCTATCTTTCTATAATTCTATATATCTATTTGACTATCTATCTATCTATCTATGTATCTATCTATATGCATTTCTATCTATCCATCTATGTGTCTACCTGTCTATTTATCTATTTGTCTATCTATCTATCTATCTATCTATTTGTCTATTTGTCTATTTCTTAATCTGTCTATCTATTTATCTATCTATCTAAATATCGACCTGTCTACCTTTCTAGCTATTTATCTATCTATTTTCTTTGTATATCTATCTATCAGCCTATTTACCTATCTACCTATCTACTTATCTCTCTATCATCTATATGTTTATTTATTTATCTGTATATCAATTTATCTATCTATAATATATCTGTCTAACTATCTTTCTATAAGTCTCTCTTATTAGGGTTCTAGTATATTTTATATCATAATTTTTTTATGGGTTAGGAACCAACCAATGATCCAAGTGAAGATAATTTAACATTAGACAAAGATGTTACCTTTTGTTGTGTAGAAAAAAAACTTTTGATTTTGAAAGGTTTGGTTGGATCCTAGCACAGTCAAGTTTTTGTGCCTCTAACGGTATCCATATAAACATATTTTTGTTATTTCTCTATTTTTTATCTCTCCCAATATATAAAACCATTATTTTTTTCACACTTTACTAAATGGATGTGTCATTTACTAAAAGGATGTGTCATTTACTAAAAGAATATGTCATTAATAACACATATTTCTAAAAAGTTGTCATTAAATAAAATAGAGCACTGAGGGCTTTAAATTTGGGTATGTTATAAAGGTTCAGACATCTACTAATTGGAGCAAACTCTTTAATTCAAATAGCCAAAGATTTAAAACTAATTTTTTTTTTAAAAAAAAGTTTTTTTTATTATTATGCTCTCTCTTTTGCCAGAGGAATACCATTTGTACAATCTAATACTACCCTTTTCCCTTTTACACCCTTTCTCAAATACAAAAGATAAAACATAGCTCTATCATTTTATACTTTTGATTCTCTTCATTTAACTATGTATTATGAAGAATGTTTGCTAGTTTTGATGCACTTTTCTGGACTTTTCTTGTTCAAACTATATTTGTGGTCTTTTCCTGCCTTTAATGCCTTTATTTGGCTCTTTTACTTTGCCTTTTCAACATCAATTGTTTAAGATGTACACCTCTCGCTGCTCCATATACCTTGGCTTTTTGTTGACACTTTGCTCCCTTGATGCCTTAGTCCTTTTACCGAGCCCCCCTACTTGACAGGCCCCCTTGGTTCTTGTAGGTGTTTATACAGACTCTTACCACTTTAGCTTGATCCTTTATCTGCAACATTAACACCCCAAAACAACCAATACCATGCATATTATTACAGTTATTATTCTTTTACCACTCTGTGAACATGTTGAGGCTTCACTCCATGTCCCTTCTGTAGACTTTGCGGTAAAAAGACTACCCTTACAGACTCATACAAGCACATATACTGCCCTATACAGACTCTTGCTGCCATTAACATTATCACAAACAAGTTACAGACTCTATTTTATAGCTCATTACACTTCAAGTTCAACAAATTACAAGCAATACTTAGACAAAATACATAAGCTGTCATCAATACTCAAGTCCCCTTTTAGTATGTTCCTTGAATGCTTTTCCTGCAAAATTAACACCCCAATACAGCCAGTACAATATAAGTTATATTATCGCATCTATACCCTTACCAACTTGTGTCTGCTTGCCTGTTGGGGCTTCATTCAGGAGGCCTTCTACAGTCATCCTGCCCAATGCCTCTTTTTTTTTAATATTTATATCTCATTCTTCAGGCTGGCCCTTTTCCCCCATCAGGACTAAGAAGATTTTCAATTATGTCTTGCCACCGCCTACATTTATCTTGATAAACTGCAATAGAGTGCAATAAAGAGAAACAGAAAGCATATACCAAAGCAAAAAAATTATTCCACTAAATTTTTCCTTTAACTTTTATTTTATTCTTTTAATTTTGAACTCTAATATAAGGAAATCCTATTTTGTCGAGTCTTATTAATCCTTTATACTTATCTGGAATGCTATTCTCATCGAATTCCTGAAAACCTTTCCTCATACCTTCCTCTACTAATTTGTCTGCAAGCACATTAGCTTCCCTAAATATGTGAATAATTTCTCCTTTGAGTTAAATTACTAATTTTTTTTATCTTATTAATATCTTCATCTAACCTCCATAGCTCTATTTTATCTTGTACTAAGTCTATAATAGACTAGAGTCTACCTATATTTGAATTTTGCAGAACCCATTTTCTTTGCAAATTTGAAAACCCTTATATTGTGCCATTATTTCTGAGTACAAGACTGAAGAGGCTATCCCTCTCATTGTAAATGCCTTAATTATGCTACCTTACTCATTTCTTATTACTCCTCCACCGCCAGCCATTCCCATGTCTTTTTTAAAGCTTACATCTGTATTCAAGATAAGGTAGTCTTTTAGAGACTTTCTCCACTTAATAATTTTAATAGCTGGTGGTTTTTTATTGCTTGTGGATAGGCCCCATGACTTTTTTTCATCAATTTCCTTATTTTTTAGTTTTATTGGGTTGCATGCCGTTATGAATGCGCTCTCTTTTAATCTCTTCTAAGAGGTTCTCATAGCTCATCAGGATATTCTCAAAACGACATTTATTTCTAGCTTTCCATGTGCTCCATATTGTAATATGAGGGATATATTGTCTGAGCCATTTGAGTATTTTATTCGTGGTGCGCTTTAGATCCCAACTTTCTAATCTATCAATAAGATTTCCTGCTTCTGTTTTAATTTCTGCTTCTATTTCTTGTCTGCCCCACAATTTATCAGCTATTGTTCCTATAGAAAATAAGTGCTCAATACTTTCTATCTCCTTTCTACAACATTCGCATCTAGAGGCTAGCTTTATTCCCTTTCTTTGTATATTCTCATCTACCGGTATGGCTTTTGCATGGAGTTTCCACTCAAATAACTTAATTTTCTGTGGGATCTCTTTTATCCATAATCTTTCGTAAATATCTTGCAACTGCCTTTTTCTTCTTACTAAGTTTTTTGCGGTCTTTAATGTGAAAATTCCTTGAGCGTTAAGCTTCCATTTCCATCCTTTACTTATCAGAATCACATGATTTTCTACAATATTTTTTTGTTTACTCATTAGTTTCCAAATTTTTGACGCCTTTTTAAAGTTAACAGGCTTATCACCTAGCCCATATCTAGCTTTTATATATGCTGTCCAAAGACTCCCATTTTCTTTTAATTTCCACCAGTTCTTGCAAGCCCACGCTTTAGTTATATCTTCTAGCGTGGAAAATCCTAATCCAGCTTCTTCCTTAGGGTAGCATAAATCTTGCCATTTTTTCTAGTGCAACTTATTTTTTCCTTCTTTTTTCCCCCATAGGAAATTTGCCATTTCTCTTTCTATTTTTTTAACTATGCTTTTTGGTGGCTGCGTCGACATTAAAACATGCATTAGGGAACTTTGAAGGACATGTCTTATAAGTGTAATTCTTCCTGCCATACTTAACAGATTCTCCTTCCAACTCGCGATTTTATTTCTTATCTTATCCACTAAGAATGATAAGTATGCCTCCTTCACCCTTCCTTCATAAATTGGGCATCCTAGATATATAAGAGCATGCTTTTCTTGCACGAAACCTGTGATTCTACTAATCCTTTGAGAGGTAATTTCTGATGTATTTTTGGACGTAAGAAATTGACATTTATTCTTATTCAATGCTTGTCTTGTTTCTTCCTCCAAGGACTGCAAAAGTATCATCATATTTTTCAATGATTTACCATTGGCATTTGTGAAGATGATAATATCATCCGCATATGATAGACAATTTATAGGAGGAGTGTGCCTGGGCTGCTTGAACGCAATGATTTTACCCCTTCTCATTTCCTATTTTAAGCTTACTATAAATAATTCTAAGTATATGTTGAATAAAGCAGGGGAGAGAGGGTCTCCCTGCCTAAGTCCTCTTGTTGGTTTAAGTTAACCACCTACCTGTCCATTTACTAGAAGTTTTACCCATGCACTTGAGACACACCTATACATCAAATCTATCCAGTATTCTGAGAAACCCAACTTTCTAATGAGATAACATAAAACAACCCATTCTACTTTATCGAAAGCTTTAGCCAAATCCAGTTTCAGAATAACATTTCCTCCTCTCACTTTTGTTCCTATTTCTCTCATCATTTTTGATGCTAAGTTTATATTTTCCACCATCAATCTGTTTTTTACAAAGCCTACTTACACATGCGATATAGTATTAGGGAGAATATTGCTTATTCTATTCTGTAATATTTTAGTTAAAAATTTAAAGATAGAATTACATAAACTAATTGGTCTATAATCCTCCTCCCTCTGCGGGTTATCTTTCTTAGGTATCAACACAATGAAGGAAATAGCCCAAGATTTTGGAATTTCAGCACCTACAAAAATCCATGCAATGGCTCCAAGTAGATCAGTTTTAATGATATCCCAACTTCATTGAAAAAAACCATTATTCCAGCAATCCCGACCTGCAGCACTATCTTTCTCTGCACTGAATACAACTTCTTAAAGCTCTTCTTCCTTCAGAGGTTCACCTAATAGATCATTATCAATTTCTGAGACTTTTTACAATGTTTTCCATTAACTTATTTTTTCTAACCATGCCTTTTTGCCTAAGATATTTTTGAAGTGATTATGCAATACATTTTTTATCTCCTCCTCCTTTTCTATCCAATCCCCATTTGTTGACATCAACCCTTTTATTTTACTTTTTGAATTTTAATTTTTGCCATTGCATTAAAAAATTTTGTATTTTTATCTCCTTCTTTTAACCACTTAAATTTCGCCCTCTGCTTCCAGAAGACTTTCTCCATGTGCATTTTGAGTCTCAATTCTGTTCTAGCTTTACTGAGTTTTATTCTATCCTCTTGACTAGAAGTTTGTTCATATTTTATTTCTAAAGTAGCCACTTCTTGTTCAGCTTCCTGAATTTTTTTATTTAAATTTCCAAATACCTCCTTATTCCATTTGTTCAAAGTCCATCTTAAGCTACGTAGTTTTTGAGCTAAGATTTGTATCGGGTTCCCCAAGAATGAACTCTCCCATGTTTCCCTCACTACTTTATCATATTCCTTACGCAATCCCCACATATTTTGAAAGATGAAACCTTTATGACTACTCTTGCTTTCTTGGAAGGATAACAGAAGTAGGCTATGATCTGAACAGGTTCTATTTAAATGTTTGACCTTTATTCCTCCCAACTTATACAGCCATTGCGAGTTAAAAAGAACTCTATCTATCATGGACCAAATTGCCCCTCTCTTTCTCCAGTTATTACACCATGTATAATTCAATCCTAAGAAGTCTGTTTCCAAAAGATTCGCTCTAGCAATAGCCTCATTAAACTGGGCTATTACTGTCGTATCTGGATTTCTTCCACCTCTTTTCTCATTACTGTTTCTAATCACATTAAAATCTCCTCCGATGATCCACGGAGAATTTCTTGCGGCTAAAGTCTCCATCTCCTTCCATAGGGATTTTCTTCCCTCCTTCGTCCTCTTCGCATAGATTACCGAGAAAATAGATGTTGGCTGTTTTTGGAAATTAAAAGTAATTATTTTCTCATCTTCCGCAACTACCTCTAAATCTACGTTCTTTCTCCACATAACCCTTAACTTACTGTTACGGTTTGAGAAAGCCTTATCTAAGCCGATCTTCCCTTTATATTTCTCTAATTGATTTCTATCCACCATTGGTTCAGCTAGAATAACAATTTTTAAATTATGAATTTTAATTAATCTTTTAATTCTATTTATTGTTGGAGCATTCGCCACTCCTCTTATATTCCAAAACAAGCTATTAAACATATCTACGTATCCCTAGCTTGAGCTCTTGTTATACATTTGCTTTCATACGTCAATTTTTGTTCTTTTTCTTATTTCTAGTGGGCTTACTTGAGCAAGACGCACTATTTCAAATTTCTTTCGTACGCTTATCTTTTCTAAGCTTCTTCCCATTTGCTTGATTTTTTCTATAGCTGATTGTTTATCTTGTGGGCTTTCATTGTGCATTTCCTGCTTTGAAGATATTAAATCCTCATAACAACAATTATAATTCAAGTTACTTACCTCTTTTTTATTATTAATGCAAGGCCAACTTTTCGCCTCCGACTCTTCTTCCGAAAGTAAATCATCATCCTCCCAATTAAAAGGCTTCAAATTCTCTTCTAACTCTTCTTCTCCTCTAACTTCTATCCTCTTCTTTCTAAGATTTATCATGTTTTCTTTTCCCCCTTTTTCTACCCCAACGACCCACTTCTCTTCTTCAAGCAACCTTCTAATCTCTTCTCTCTTCTTCCTTCCTAGAACTTTTCTCTGTCTCATCTCACCCCCCCCTTTTCCCTCATTTCTACTCCCTCTTCACTCTCTTCTGCCCCCCTTCTCTCTGCCTCTTTTCCACCTCCCCTTCTTTCTCTTTCTCCCTTATATTTCTGCCCGTGTGTTCCTGCCCCTCTGCGTTTAGGTTCCACTCTGCTTCATTATCCTCCTTCCCTCCTATTTCTCGGGAATCCTTCTCCTCTATTCCTTGTTCTAAGCTCTGTTTCTATACCTCATCACATGTGTTCTCCCCTCTACTCCTTCTCACCCATACTTCTTTTTCCTTCTATTTCTCTTACTCCATTTCCCCAACATGCAGTCATCCTGCCCATGCCCTAGTTTAAGGCAACTTAGACAGTAAAATGACATGGCCTCTGGGGTAGTTTCCGGCCAGAAGGCATTAGCAAGATCAGTGCCTATCCACACCCTCTTCGGAGGGGGGGGGGGACTTGAGGTCAGTTTCTACACATATTCTAGCCATGCTTGGCCTCGTCATCAAAGTCGTGGCTTCATCCAGTAGAAGCGGAGTTCCCAAACAGCAAGCAATCGAGTAGAGAGATTGCTTATTAAACATATGAATGAGGAGTTTGGGTAATGAGAACCATACCGGTGTGATAGAGGACTCCTCCAAATGTGAAAATTCTGGCGTCCACTTGAAGACTCGCATTGGATAGCCCACAATGCTCTACGTTCCTCTAAGCCAAACCCTGAGGAAGTCAACCTCTTCTCTGAATTGCAGGAACGTGTGCTTACCGTCGTAGTTAGCTATCTTGACCCATTCGTGTAGCTTTAAGGAAGCAACAAAATCATATATGTCTTTGAAATCGGGCCTTCTGTGTGAGAATTTAGTAATGAGGGTTTGTTTGAACGGGGCAGCAAGCTTGTTCATCTCCTCATTTGAAAAAATTATCGCCGGGGTTCCTTCTTTCGCGACAAATTTCGGATACAAGACCACCGGTTCATTAATATTGTAGGATAAGAACTTTTTTATGAAAAGGGAGCTAATTGGCTCCATTTTCAGCTTCAAATTGAGCTTGTTTTGCACAACTATGGAGTTTTCTCTCTCTATAATCGTATTTTTCTCTCTCTAGATGTTGAGAGAAGATTTAAAACTAATTTTAGACTTAAGATTAGGCCTAGTTTATTTTTGTTTATATAAAATAAAATGAACTCCAAATATAAATACATTTTCATAACATTGAGAGTGACTTTAAAATCTAATTTTATAGAAACAAGCAAATAGTGGCATTTAGTAATACATCATTGCTATGCAAGTGATGAAAATACAATAGATTCGACTTAACCTAATTTTATGACTAATTTTATTATATGACTTAGTCTTTTTTTCCATGATATTTAGATTGATATATGAGGCATGAATCGCATCATCCTCATATTAATCTATATGTTTTTTTGATCTTTGAGTAAACTAACTTAAACAAATAAGCTATAATCTCATATTGACTTATTTGAGCATGACCATGTATTTTAGTAGTCAATACTCAATCAAGGGAACAACTGATATCATTTCCATTATATAAAAAAGACAAATTCCATCTACATAAATCACATCACTATACACAATTTATTGTATACCTAGTAAATAACCCAATAACAATCTTTGTTACAGGTGGCATTTATTGAATTTAAAGTATACAACTACTTATATATGGAACTGTAGTGACTTTCAATTTCAAAGGATAATTGATATTAATAATCACTATTAGAATGTGTATGACACTTATATAATAATACAAGCAACATTCTCAAAGCAAGATAGTTCAGTTTATGTTCTACAACATATACTCATTTGTTAACTTAATATCTCATATTAGTTAACCTTCATACTAGTCTTAATGTATTAATATTTTCCTTGAATGTTAATACTTGACTTGGAACAATTTAGACTAGTATTCCATAGAAAATATCACTCTAAAGCATAATTATATTAATCTAAGATTTGCATAGATTTAAATAAATATAATAATCATAAAATGATGTCTATCTATCTATCTATATTTCAATGTGTATATCTGTCAATTTGTCTATATGTTTATCAATTTATCTATCTATCTATTGATTTGTCTAATTATCTAAGTATCTAACAATCTAACAATATATCTATTTGTATAACTATATAACTATCTTTCAATGTATTAGTCTATCTATCTATCTATCATTGTAATTATCTATTTATCTATGATTGTAATTATCTATGTATAAATCTATTTGTTTATATATCTATTTGTCTATTTATTTATCTATATATCTATCTATCTATCTATTTGTCTATCTATCTATTTGTCTATCTAACTTTCTGTCTATCTGTCTATCAACCTATTAGTCTATCTATTTATTTATCTGTCTATCTATCTATATGTCTATATAACTATTTATTAATCTATATAAAAATATATCTATCTATCTAAATATCTATATGTCTATATGTCAATCAATTTACCAGTCTATCTATCTATCTGTCTCTTTATCTATATCTCTCTTTGTCTATCTATGTATCTGCCTATGTGACTATCTATGTATCTATCTATCTATCTTCTGTATATTTGTGTATCTATCAAATTGTCTATCTATTTATCTATATATATATATATATATATGTCTATATGCCTATTGGTATATCTATCATATTTGTCTATTTATGTATTTGTCTATTTATCTATTTATATTTATGTGTATCTATCTATCTGTCTATCTATTTATATGTCTACATGTGTATCTATTTATCTATTTATTAGTATATCTGTCCATGTGTCTATCAATCAATCAATCAATCTATCTATATTTCCATAGTTCTATCTATATGTCTATCTATCTATATGCGTTATATCTATCTATTAATTAATCAATCTTCTATATGAGCATCTATTTATCAGTCTAACAATGTAACTTTATAACTTTCTAACTATCTAATTGTTTATTTGTCTATCTATCTAACTATCTAACTATCTTTCTATCTATCATTATTTCTATCAATCTATGAGCCTATCTATCTGTGATATATCTTTATATCTGGAAATTTGCTTATCTATCTATATATCTATCTATCAGTGTATCTATCAGTTTGTCTATATATGTATCAATCAATCTGTCTATCTACCAATCTATCAATCAATCAATCTATCTATCTTTCTATTAGTCTATATGTTTATTTATCTATCTTTATATATATCTATCTATCTCTCAATTTGTATTCCTGTCTATCTATCTATTTGTCTTTCTATCTATATATCTAGCTATCTATATATCTATCTATTTGTCTATCTATCTATGTGTATATCTATCTATATGTCTATTTATCTATCTTTCAATCAATATGCCTATGAGTCAATATATCAATCTATCTATTTGTATATTTCTTTATTTGTCTTTCGATCTATCTATCAATCTGTTTATTAATAGAGAGACTGATAGATAGATTGATAGACATATTGATAAATAGATAGATAAAGATACAAATAGAAAGTTAGAAAGAAAGATAGATAGATAGAGATACAAATAGATAATTAGAAAGATAGATAGATAGATAAATTATTAGACAGATACATAGATATTTTGATACATAGATATATAGATAGATAGACAGATTGATAGACAAATAGATAGACAGAAAGATCAACAGACAAATAGATAGATAGATATATAGATAGATACACAAATATATAGACACATATAGACATATAGATAGACATATAGATAAACACATAGACATATAGATAGACAAATAGATAGATAGAAATATAGAAAAATAGATAGATAGGTAGGTAGATATATATATATATATATATATATATACTGATAAATAGGAAAATATATATACTGATAGATAGATAGATAGGTATACATATAGATAGTTATAGATAGAAATAAATAAATAAATAAATATAGATAGATATATAAATAGATAAATAGAGAGATAGAAAGATAGATATATAGATAAATATATAGATAGATAGACATATAAACAAATAGACATACCATAACACTAACAGACATATAAATAGACTTGTACATAGATAGATAAATAGATAAATAGGCAGTCAGATAGAATGATAGTAAGTAAGATAGATAGACAGATATATAGATAGAATAATAGAAAGATTGATAGATTGATTAATAGAAATGTTGATAGATAGATTTTTATACAGATAGATAGATAGATTGATTAATAATTAGATAAAAATATACATAGATATATAGATAGATATATATACATATAGATAGTTAGATAGACAAATAGATAGATAGATATGTAGGTAGATAGAAAGATAGATAGCTAGATAGATTAGCTAGATAGATTAGCTAGATAGATAGATAGATAAAGAGATAGAAAAATTGATAGATAGACAAATAGATAGACAGATAGATAGACAAATAGATATATAGATAAATAGATAGATAAATAAATAGACAGATAGATAGATAGACTGACTGACTGACAGATAGATAGATAGATAGACAGATACATACATAGATAGATAGAAAGATATATTTATAGATAGATTGTTTGACAAATAGAAAGATAGATAAATATATCGATTGAGATAGATAGATATATAGATATATTGATAGATAAATAGATAGACATATAGATAGATAGATAAATAAATAAATATATTGATAGATAAATAGATAGGAAAATAGATAGATCGACAAATAGACAGATAGATAAATAGACTGGTAGGTAGGCAAGTAATCGAGCATGTAGTCAAGCAGGTAGATTATCAGGCATGCAAAGTAGACAGATAGATAGGCAGGTAGAAAGCCAAACAATAAGACAAATAGACAGACAATCAAACAAATAAACAAAAACACACAGTGATAGACAAACAATCAAACAAATCGAAAAACACATAGACAAATTGACATATATATCATTAGTTTGATAACCTTATTGATAGATAGATACAAAGACAGATTGATAAACAAATAGATAGATAGATAATTAGACAGATTGATAGACATATAGATAGAAAGATAGATAAATAAATAGATAGATAGACAAATATATATATATATATAGATAGACTTTTAGATAGATACATAGATCTATATATAGATAGAAAGATTGATAGATAGTGGGATAGACAGATAGATAAATAGATAGATAGAAAGATCGACAAATAAATTAAAAGAAATAAAGAAAGAAAGAAAGATAGATATATAGATATATAGACAAATACAAAGAAATATAGATAGATAATTAGATAGACATATAGATAGAGAGAAGATAAACAATTAGATAGATACACTACAAGAAAAATCCCAAATAACTATGAAAAATTCTTTTAGCTAAATAGGGGGTTTCCATCCCTAAACAGGATATAACGACGAATTAGCGATGAAAGCTTTCCCAAATCTAAAGTGCCCGTCGCTAAAAATTAATGAGGAAAAGAGTCCCTAGCTAAAATAATGATTACCATAGCTAAATTAGCAAGGGAGAAATCCCTAGCAATTTTCATTCCAAAACTATTTTAAGAATTTTATTTTTTTTTCAAAAAATTTAATTTAATAATTTAATATTTTTAAATTAAATTGAATAAAAACAGAAACTATAAATGATAATCTATAAATAACAAAAAATAAAATCATTTAATAAATTATTTTGATATAATATTTTACATAATTAAAACAAAAACATAACAAAATTTTATTACATCTTATTCATCTATGTATCTACCTATAGTGCATAAAGTATAATCTATCCATGCATTGACATTGCTTTCTCCCATTCAACTCTTCTGATCACCATTTTCTACTACAACAAAGCTATCCTAGTCACAGTGAGTCATGTCTAGTAAACACCCCTTCACTTATACAAGCTTCCTATGGGAAACAATGCGGTACCATATCTATACAAAATTTAAACCAGTCAATAAAATCAAAATAAATAAATAAATAAAGATATGTTTTGATAAAAATATAATACTACAGTGTATATGTACATATATACTATAATGTATATCTATATATATACTAGCATTTCACTAGTTACATATATTATTGTAGTATTTGTACATATAAACTGTAGTATTATATGTAAATAAACACTGAGTACATATATACTCAGTATATATGTACATATAATACTCAAGTATTATACGTACATATACTAAATTTATACATACGTATATACTCAATATATTTGTATGTATATACTTAGTATATACTTATGTATATATTGAGTATTTATATACGTATATAACGAGTATATATGTTTGTATATATTGAGTATATATCTAAGTATATACTCAGTATATATGTACATATATACTGAGTATATACGTATGTATATACTTAAGTATATTCTCAGTATATATGTACGTATATATAAAGTATATACGTACGTACATACCTAGTATATACGTTCGTATATACCAAGTATATATGTAGGTATATTCCGAGTATATACACACATACTATAATATATACATACATATATACTTAGTATATACTATAGTATATACTCAATATATACATACTTTAATACAATAGTATATAAATACATATATACTCGGTATCTACATACTTATATAGTGTAGTATATATGTACTTATTTACTTAGTGTATACATACATATATATTATAGTATTATATGTACGTATATATAATCACATAGCCTCAGATTACAAACACACATGTACTTTCATGCAAATACACATATCATCAAAGACAAAAGAAGGAAATGAGTATATACGTACGTATATACTAAATATATACGTACGTATTTATTGTTGCTTCTATTGCTGCCACTAATAATGAAAGTGGGGTGGGTGATGATGCAATACTAATTAAGTTCCCTGCCACCACTCATTTTTAGATTGAGCAAGTTTTTGATGAGGCAGCTAGCTACTTCTCCCAAAACATGACTCGAAATTCTTCCTAGCACTTAGAGCCTATAAAAATCAGGTAATGTTATATTTTTTCTTCCGATCGAATATAGTTTTGTGAAATCTAATAAAATTACACGACACTACATGGGCATCATCATCATCATTCTAAGACCTAGTACAAGTAGAACCAATCATTGCAAAACCTACAACAAGAAAAATTATTTCTTCATACACATGCTTTGTACCATGTGATAATTGTATATCTACACAATTACTAAAAGCCTTTATCAGCATCTGTCTATCTTTGTCTGCAAGGCTAGCCTGGATCAGAAATATCTTCATTCCACAGCTTTGGCGAAGGTCTAATATCCATAGCTTTTATAACCTGCATCGGTAAGTAATTCATGATGATGACCAGACCAGCCCAAACAATTATATATTCAAATGTGTGTGTGTGTAAATGGGTGTGTATGTATGAAAAAATATACATGTTTACAAATAAATATATGCACCCACTTATGTATATACTAAGTATATACATAGGTTTATACTATAGTATATACATACGTATATACTCAGAATATACATACATATATACCAAGTATATAAATAGGTATATACTATAGTATATATGTATGTATAAATTGAGTATATGTACATATATACTCAGTATATATGAACATATTTACTCGGTATTACATAGATATATAGTCAGTATATCTGAACATATATACTTGGTATATACGTATATATATACTTTGAATATACATACATATATAATCAGTATATACGTACATATATAGTGTAGTATATATGTACTTATATCCTACATATTATATGTACGTATATATAATCACATAGCCTTAGATGACACACACGCACATTAACATTCATGCAATACATATAACATCAAAGACAACAAATGGAAATACTCTAGGGCTGAACAAACACACATATACGTCTCTCAACATGGTTAGCATCTTTTAGTTCTTTGTCATCTGGTACTCTTCACATATAGAGAACATTGCTACACTTGCGCATGGAGCATAACATTAAGCATTTACACACCAATAAAGAACACACCCCTATGCCATTGATAAATAAATAGACTAGCACAAGCAAAACCAACTACCATTTGCTAGAAATTTCACACAACGATATAATAATGAGCATATTTTTAATTACTAAATCAGATGACTTCAAGATTTCTAGTGAACAATCCATCAAAATATTTTTCTAAGTTGCCCACTTCATGCATTAGTCCATGGTTAATTATATGAAAGTTAGAAAGTGACAAATAAAAGGGAAATAGAAGTTGAAATAACAATAGGTTGCATGGTATTGAATTTTTCCATACCTATAGGTTCATTTAGGAATTTTAATGGCTATTAACATTTCAACAATTTAATTGCACTAATGAGCAATAAAAAGTAGTCATAAATCTAAACTATGATAACACAGATATGCATAAATAAGAGTATCAGAACAAACCCGTGTCTGCGTGGGACCATAATTTTTTCATTCATCTCACGGCTTCAGAACCTAAGGTGTTTTTCCCTAGAACCAAAAGGACTAGCCAAGCCCTTTACATAGCTAGAATAAGCTAAAACTCTACCCAAAATATTTGGGGACACACAAATATATTCATAGATATATAAAAATAGTAATTATAGACATGAACAAACACAAATCTATGTTGATAGTCATACAGCATCAACAAATATCTAAAAGATGTCTATCAATGATGTTTAGAGAGAAAGAGAGGACAAAAATAAAATGTTTTAGAAATAATGAAGATAATAAAAGCTTGCCCACCTTTTGTCCAGCTGAAATCGGTAAATATGGGACACATGCCTTCGAAGGACCGTGACGATGTCTGAATGCTTTGAATCATATTTTTTTCATGCGTCTCACATTAAATGTCCTGCAAATATTCATTATAAGGTTAATCAAGTAATGTAAAGAAGAAAACTAGAATAAAAAAAGTTGAAACCTTCAAAAAAATCTTATCATGTTTGCTATACATAGACAAAAAATCAAAAACAATTCAAAAATAATTCTGATATGAAATCATCCTCATAATTAGTCAGTGATTTTGTGCCAGCCTCTCCTACGAGGTTTCATAGTTAGATCTCAGACTATTATCTGTCGTGTAAATGCTGCGAACTGTGCCTCCATATAGGACATCTACTAATGCATTACATTCTTAATTTCTTTCATCTCATCATTCATTTCTTTAATTTCTTGCTTTCGTCTATCAAATGAGTTATTTGCTCATCATTCTCTTCTTTCATTTCCTACATTTCTTCCTTCGAATGAGTAATCTACTCTTCCTTCTCTTCTTTCCATTTCCTACATTTCTTCCATCAAATTAGTAATCTACTCATCCTTCTCATCTTTCATTTTTCACATTTCTTCCTTCAAAGGAGATATCTATTCATCCTTCTCTTTAATTTATGTCTCCATAACTTCAAAACATTCATTTGATTTAATTACTTGCTGTTCGACTGCCTCATTCACCATTGCTATGATAGATGAATTAGAAGCCCGACTACTACAATAAAATGTCACTCCCTTCGAGCCGATGCCGTATACTCACTACTTCTTATGAACTCCTATGGTCTCCAAATAGATAGGATCATAGTCAATTTGTTGAAGATCCATAAAACCCTCATCTTATTGAGAAGCATATAGTTATGTATATATATATATATATATATATATATAGTTAAAATATAGTTATGTATGTGTGTGTGTGTGTGTGGTGTGTGTGTACAAGTAGTTATATGTATTTATACATAAATATATACAAAGTTATAAAAAAATATAATGATTTACTTATATGTGTACATAGTTACAAAAATAGTTTATTTAATTTAAATAGAGTTTTATATAGTTATACAAATATATTATATATAATTACACATATAGTTAAACAAAATGTTGTATGTTGTAATACATGTAATTATAAATATAGTTATATGTGGTTATACATATAGTTACACATATAGTTAAACTTATATTTATACATGTAGGTTTATATATTTTTATATAATTTTATATATTTATACATAGTTATGTATATGTATAGATATAGTAAAATACATTTTATATACTAATATAGTAAAATACAAGTAGTTATAAGTAGTATACATAAATGTATACAAAGTTATAAACCAAATATAAAGATTTACATATATGCATACATATATGTATACATAGTTTAAAAATAGTTATATTTAATTATATAGTTTTATATAGTTACAAATATATAAATAATTTAGACATATAGTTAAACATATGTTGTATGTTGTTATACAGTAATTATAAATATAGCTACATGTGATTATACAAATAGTTACACATATAATTATACTAATATTTAAACATGTTGGTATAAATATGTTTTTATTTAATTTTATATATGTGTACATATTGTTATCTATAGGTATAGATATAAAATACATTTTTATATACTAATATATAAAAAAGTATATTAAATATATGTTGTTAATTATATATTTATATATAGTTATGTATAATGTTTTTTTAGTAATACATTTATGCAAATATAATTATTTATAGTTATAGTTCTTATACCTATAGTATATATAGTGAAAAATAGAGTTATATATAGTTAAACATATAGTTATATATACATATATTCATATACGTAGTCATATGTTGTTATACATAAATGTATACAAAGTTATAATCAATTATATAGATTTACATATATGTATGCATATGTGTACATAGTTACAAATACAATTATATTTATTTATATAGAGTGTTACATAGTTACACAATTATTTATATATAGTTATACACATTTAGTTGAACTTTATGTTGTATGTTCTTATACATGTAATTATAAATAAATTACAGGTGGTTATACATAGTTGCACATATAGTTATACTTTATTTATACATGTAGGTATATATATTTTTTCATATAA
>JAREIK010003291.1:537053-555297 GCA_029783825.1 Sapria himalayana
TTTTCTTCATATTCTTTCTTTCTTCTTATCCTTCTTATTCTTCTTATCATTCTTATCCTTCTTATTCTTCTTAATATTCTTATTTTCTTTTTCTTCTTATTCTTCATATTATTCTTATTCTTCTTATTCTCTATATTCTTCGTATTCTTCTTATTCTCTGTATTCTTCGTATTCTTCTTATTCTTAATAATAATAATAATAATAATAATATTATTATTATTATTATTATTATTATTTCTTCTTATTCTCCTTATCCTTCTTATTATTCTTATTCTTCTTAATATTTTTATTCTTCTTAATATTTTTATTCTTCTTATTCTCCTTATTCTTCTTAATATTTTTATTCTTCTTATTCTTCTTATTCTTCTTATTCTTCTTATTCTTCTTATTCTTATTATTCTTCTTATTCTTCTTATTCTTCTTATTCTTCTTATTATTCTTATTCTTCTTATATTTAGTTTTATTATTATTCTTAATATTCTTCATATTTTTCTTATTCTTCATATTCTTATAATTCTTTTAATTCTTTTTATTCTTCATATTCTTCTAATTCTTCTTAATCTTATTATTCTTTTTATTCTTCTTATTTTCCATATTCTTCATATTCATTCTATTCTTCTTATTCTTGTTATTCTTGTTATTCTTCTTATTCTTCTTATACTTATTATTTTTCTTATTTTTCTTATTCTTCTTATTCTTCTTATTCTTATTATTCTCTAATTTCTTCTTTTTTTTTATTCTTCTTATAGAAGAACATGAAGATTAGGAAGAATAAAAAAAAAGAAGAATAAACAAAATAAGAAGGATATCAAGAAAAAGTATAAAATCAAGAATTATAATAATAAGTATAATATGTAGAATAAGAAGAGTAAGAATATCAGAATAAAATGAATAAAAATAAAAAGAAATATAAGAATAATAATAAAAATTAGAAGTAAAAGAAGATTAAAAAGATTAAGAAGAATAAGAATGAATAAGAAGATTAAGAAGAATTATATAAATAAGAAAAGGAAAAAGAATAATAAGAATAAAAAATTAATATAATAAATAAATAGAAAAATAAGAAGAATAACTTGAAAATGATGAATTAGAAGAAAATGAAAAATAAGAATAATAATAAGAATAAAAGGAATAATAAGAATAATAATTATATAAATATAATAAGAATAATAAGAATAAGTAGAAGAAAAAAGAATAAAAAGAATAATAAAATTATAATATTAATAAGAATAATAAGATTAATAAGAATAATAAGATAAATAAGAATAAGAGGAATAAAAATTTAAAAAGAATAAGATAAATATAAACTTAAGTATAATAAGAAGAATTAGAAAAATAACAAGAATAAGAATAATAAGTATAATAAGAAGAATAACTAAAATAAAAATAATATGTAGAATTAGAAGAATAAGAAGAATAAAAAGAATAAGAAGAATAAAAAGAATAAAGAGAATAAAAAGAATAAGAAGAATATGAATAAAAAAAATAAAAAGAATAAGAATAATTATTAGAAATAAGAAGAATTATTAGAAATAAGAAGAATTATTAGAAATAACAAAAATAAGAAGAATATGATAAATATAAGAATAAGAAGAATAGCTAGAATAAGAAACTATGATGAATAAGAATAATAAAAAGATTAATAAGAAAAACAAGAATAAAAAAAATAAAAAAATTAAGATGAATAAGAAGAATAAGAAGATTAAGAATAATAAGAATAATAATAAGAATAAGATGAATAAAAAGATTTAGAAGATTAATAAAATTAACAAAAATAAAATAAATAAAAAAATAAGAAGAATAGGAAGAATAAGAATAATAAAAAGATTAAGAATAATAAAAAGAATAAGAAGAATAAGAAGAATAAGATGAAATAAAAGAATAAGAAGTATAAAAAAATAAGAAGAATATAAAGATTAATAAGATAAATAAGAATAAAACACGAGTAAGAAGAATAAGAAGCATATTAAAAATAAAAAGAATAAATAGAATATGAAGAATAAGTTTAATAATAATAATAATTAGATTAAGTTGAGTAAGGACAACAAGAATAATATGATGAATAAGAAGAATAAGAAGAATAAAAAGAATAATAAAAATAAGAAGGATAAAAAGAAAATAAGAATAAGAAGAATTATTATAAAAAGAAAAATAGAAAGAATAAGATAAATAATAAGAATAAGAAGAATTATTATAAAAAGAAAAATATGAAGAATAAGATAAATAATAAGAATAAGAAGAATAACTAGAATATTAAAAAATGATAAATACGAATAAAATAAAGATCAAGAATAATAACACAAATAAAAATAATAAGTAGAATAAGAATAAAAAGAATAAAAAAAAAGAAAAAGAAGAATAACAAAAATAATAAGAATAAGTAGAATAAGAAGAATAAGAAGAATAATAAGAATAAGAAGAATAAGAAGAATAAGAAGAATAAGAAGAATAAGAAGAATAAGAAGAATAAGAAGAATAAAAAGAATAAAAAGAATAAAAAGAATAACTAGTATAACAAAGAAAGAAGAATAAGAGGAATAAGAAGAATAAGAAGAATAAGTAGAATAAGAAGATTAAAAAGAATAAGAAGAATAAAAAGATTAAGAAGAATAAGAAAAATAAGAAGAATAACTAGTATAACAAAAAAAGAATAATAAGAGGAATAAGAAGAAAAAGAAGATTAAGAAGAATAAAAAAAAATTAACAAGAATAAAAAGAATAAGAAAAATATGAATAATAAGAAAGAAAAGAATAATAATAAGAATAATAAAAATAAGAAGAATAACTAGAATAAGAAGAATATGAAGAATATGAAGAATAAAAGAATAAAAAGATAAATAAGAATAAAATAAAATTAAAAAGAATAAGAATTATAATAAAAATAACCACAATAAGTAAAATACAAAGAATAAGTTGAATAATAAGAATAATTAGAATAAGATGAATAAAGATAATAAGAAGAATAAAAAGATGACTTTGAAAAATGCTCTCAACTTCTAGATAGAGATATTGCAATTCTAGTGAGAGAAATCCTCCATCTTTGTGTAAAAAAGCATAATCTTAAGCCAAAATGGTGAATACTGAATCAATCTTCAATAAAAACTAGTTCGTTCTACATTAAAAGAGCCCGAGCTCTTAATTCCGAGGTTTAACTTGAAAGAGAAAGCCCATGTGGTAATTTTTTCAAAGAAGAAACTCGCCGACCTTGCTAATTCACTCAAACACATGCTTATATGGAAATTCTCCCATGGTAGACCTGATTTCAAGAAGGTGTACGGCTTCATTGCTTTGTTAAAACTTTGACAAGTAGTGAAGGTAGCAATTTATGATGGGAAACACATCCTCTTCCAGTTCAAGGAAGAGGAGGACTTGTTCTGTATATGGCTTAGAGGATAAAGGGTTGTCACGGGGTTCCCCATGCGCACGCTCAAGTGGACTCCAGAATTCTCACCTCGGGAGGAATCACTGCAAGCTATGATATGGTACTCACTACCAAAACTACCTCTTCTTCTCTTTAACAATCATGCATTGTACTCGATTAGTCTCTGTTTGGGTAAACCTTGGCTAATAGACTAGGCTGCGGCCTACATGACAATGCCAAGCACGGCAAGAATATTCATTGAGGTCGATATTCAAACTCCTCCAAGGAGAGTGTAGATAGGCAATGACTTGGTTAATGGATTCTAGCAGGATTTCATTCTAAAATCCATGCCAATGTATTGCACTAACTATCTCAAAGTAGGACATGCAGAATTAGACAGCTTGGCAAATGGCAGGGGCAGGAAGGTTTCTATGAAATGGATAAGAAAAAAAGAGGGAAATTATGGGTGAAAAGGGGTAATAGAGAAAGAGGGACAGAAGGGGTGGAAGACATAGGAAAGGGGGTAGACAAAAGGAATGCGTTTAGAGGGGAAAAAAGGTAGAAAGTATAGAAGAGGAGGAGGGGGGTTGAAAAGGTAACAAGGGCGATGAGCAATAGAAAGTGAGGAAGGTTGGAAAAGATGGAGTTGAGAGGGTATGTATAGAAGGGGGTAGGGAGAGAGAGGAAGCTACCCAAAATGGTAGTAAAAGGGAGGATATCAAAAGGTGGCTAGAGGGGCTAGAAAGAGAGCCTGAAATAGAGGAAAGGGTAGGTGGTAGAGAAGTGAAAGCTAGAAAAAGGTCATTGGAAAATAGGAAGGTCATAGATCAAGGAACTAATATAAAGGACTATGATTTGGCAGAGGATGACCTCTTATCCCAGGAGGGTTCTTAATCTAGAAGTTGGCCATGTAGAAACACTAACAAAGAGGCCTATGAGTTGGACACTTTCCCACCACAGGATGATCTAATGGAGAAGGAGCAAAAAAAGCTCAAAGAGGTGCCAACAAACAAAGAAAAGGCGATGGAAATGATTAGAAGCATGGGAAAATCACTAGAAAAATTAACTTTAAAAAAATAAATAGAACAAGCTCCACCAAGCACTGGTAGGCAATCAAGAAATAGAAAAAAGCATTTAAATATTAATTATGAATCTAAAAGCACAACTAGATCACAAGCAAGATTAATTAAAAATGATAAATAGCCTGTATTGGAATACAAGAGGAGTAGCGAATACTCCAACGATAAATAGAATTAAACATTTAATTAAGACACACAAGATTAAACTTGTCTGCTTAGCTGAACCCATGATAAATAGAGATAAAGTTGAAATATATAAAAACATGATTTGCCTAGACAATGCCTATTTGAATTATACTAGTAATTTATGGATACTATGCAATAAATCAATGGATATTGAAATCATCTCAAAATCTAATCAAATGGTGAGGTTTAAATTAGGCGTTCAGCCAGACCTGATTATTTCAGTTGTTTATGCTAGTAACTCGAAGGAGGAGAGGAAGACCTTATGGTAGGAGATGAAGGACTTAGCCAGTAAAAATGTGCCTTGCATTGTCGGAAGTTATTTTAATGTAGTTAGCAACCCAAAAGAAAAAAGAGTAGGTAGACCCCCTAACCCAATAGAAATAGTACAATTTAATGAGGCTCTAGCCACCACAAACTTGATAGGGGCGGATTTTTTATGGTCAAAGTTTACATGGTGTAACAACTAGAGGAGAAGGAGAGCTATTTGGTCCAGTCTCGATTGAGTTTTATTTAATTTTAAAGGGATGGACAAGCTGGATAGAATAAAGGTAAAACATTTAAATAAAACTTGTTCAGACCATAGTCTGTTCTTATTGTCATTTGAAAAGGTCTAGCAAGACATAGAGGTTTTAAATTCTAAAATATGTGGGGCTCCCACAAAGACTTTGTCAGGATAGTCAATTAATCATGGGAAAACCCATTAAAGAGTAACCCCCTACAAATACTGGCAATAAAATTGTGTGAGCTAAGAATGGTGCTCGAAAAATGGAATAAAGACATTTTTAAAAATATTACGCAAAAAATCCAAGAAGCTGAATAGAAAGTCGCGTCCTTAGAAATGAAATATAAAGAGAGTCCAGATGATGTTACAAGAATAGAAGTAAGCAAAGCAGAAGTAGATCTTAAGCTTAAAATGCACATGGAAGTGGTTTTTTAGAAATAAAGGACCACGATAAAATGGCTGAAAGAAGGGGATAAAAACATGAAATTTTTTAATGTTATGGCAAAAGTTATAATTTCAAAGCAAAAAATAAAAGGGCTGAAATCTGCAGATGGAAGGTGGATAGAAAACAATGAGGAAATAAAGATTGAACTAGAAGAATTCTTTAAAACTCACCTATGTGGTGCAAACATCAGTAGACAGGGCACATTAATGCAAAAGATTGAAAAAAAAGGTCAAAGAAGAGGAAAACAAAGCCCTCGAAAATATTACTGGTGAAGAAGAGGTAAAAGAAGTTGTGTTTAGTGTTGATAAAGATAGCGTGCTAGGTCCAGATGGGTGGAATAATGCTTTCTTCCAACGAGCCTGGTCGACTATTAAAAAAGAACTAGTCGCTACAATTGTTTGGATCTTTGTTGGACAGAATATACTAAGGCATGGGCTAATTCTTATATTGTATTGATTCCAAAAATAGCAAATCCACAAAAAGGAGAAGACTTCAGACCAATTAGCCTATGCAACACAATTTATAAGATTTTAGCAAAAATGGTTCAAAATAGGCTAAGTAAGATTCTTTATTCTATTATATATGTTGAACAAACTAGTTTTGTTAAAAACAAGTTAATGATGGAGAATATAAATCCGACCTCAGAAATGATGAGAGAGATATGAGCTAAATTTAGAGGACATGATGTACTCCTAAAACTAGACTTATCAAGACCATTTTAGGGTAGAATGAGATATTGTATGCTATGTAATGAGAAAACTTGGCTATTCAGAATTCTGGATAGACCTAATGTACATATGTGTTTCCAGTGCATGGGTCAGGATTCTAATTAATGGTAAGACGGGCATATAATTTAAACTGGTGAGAGGGCTCAGGCAAGGAGATCCCCTCTCTCCCTCTTTATTTAATATATACTTAGAATTATTCATTGTAAATCTAAAAATTGAAATGGAAGAAAAATATATATTTACTTTCAAGTAGCCAAGGAACACACCAAGGGTATGATGCTTGGCATATGCGGATGATGTCATTGTCTTTACAAATGCCAGTAGTTCCTTAATGAAAAAGATGATGAGGCTCTTGAAAACATTGGAAGAGAAATCATGGCAGAAATTAAACAAGAAAAAAATAACAATTTATCTTAGCAAGGAAAACACCCGAGAAAGTAGTGCAGAAGGTTAAAAGCATCATGGAATTCACACAAAAAATAGGTGCTTTAATGTACTTGGGCTGTCCAATTCATGAGGGTAGGGTTAAGGAAGAATAGCTATCCTACCTAGTGAAAAAAATGTGTCAAAAGATTGCAGATAGGAAGGAGGAGTTGTTAAACAAGGCAGGAAGGATCACGTTAATAACACACGTGTTGCAAAGTACTTTAACACACACTTTAATGGCGATTTAGCCTCCAAAATTTATGAAATGAAAATTAGAAAGAGAAATGTCTAACTTTTTATGGTGTAAAAAAGAAGGAAAAACTAGGTTACACTTGAAAAAATGTGAAGATTTATATTTCCCGAATGAGGAAGGTAATCTAGGCTTGGTGAGACTGAATGATATGGCTAATGCTTGGGCCAGTAAAAATTGGTGGAGGCTGAAAGAAAATGGCAGTCTTTGGGTGGAATATGTGAACGCTAGATATAAAATAGGAAATAAAGCTTTCAAAGACCCAAGAAATACGTCCAAAAGCTGGAAATTAATGATGAAGCAATAGATTGTTGTTGAAAAGCATGCATTGCTTAGTACCAGTGGGTGGAAATGGATGCTGGATCCACAAGGCAAATTCATGCTAAAAAGTGCAAAACTACTGCTTGGAAATAAAAAAACTAATTTAAGAGTTATTTAGAGAAGCATGGGCAAAGAGATTACCACCAAAAATAAACATGTTCATGTGGAAACTGCTATCAAATGCAGTTCCAGTAGATGAGAATATTCAAAGAAAAGGGATAATGTTAGCATCTAGATGTGAATATTATCATCAAGAATCAGAAAGCACTAATCATTTATTTTAGACTAGGTAAATAGCCATAAGCTTGTGGCAAAAATTATAAAGAAATGCCAATATTGTAGGAGGAAAATTAGGCTTAAAGCATAGATTAATAAAATGAAGTAATAAGTATACTAAAATAAGATTTTAAATTGGATGAAAAGTCATATTTCGCATATAGCGGTCTAGTGCTTATTGAAGGCCAGAAATAAAAGTAGGTTTGAAGGAGTTCCAATGAACGTTGGAAATATATTAGAAGAGATTAAAAGAAAATGTTCATTTATTTCAGCTTGTAACCATGTAAAAATTAGAAATTTAGAGACAGAAGATCATTAGAAGAAGACTTGGTACCTCTCCACAAAAAGAGAAATATAGCCAGAAAGCAACATAGTCTACTAGGAGAAGCCCCTGCAATGAGTTCTAACCCTCAATACTTATGGTAGCAATAAGAGAGAAATGGGTACTGCATGAGGTGGAGGCTTAATAAGAAATGAAGAGGGCAGTGTGATGAGGGTTTTCATGATGAGAGGCGAAGCCTTCTTAGCCTTGCAAGCAGAAATCATGGCCTTGCATAAAGGACTACAGATTTGCAAAGAATATGATTTTAGAAATATTCAAGTTCAAGTAGACTCAAGCTTGTTAGTAGATCTGGTGCTAAGAAAAATAGAGTTATGGAGACATGAGGAAGAGATTAATATTATTAAAAAATTGCTAATTGAATTAAAAGGAGGAATAATGTATATATTTAGGGAAGCAAACGTGCTGGCGGATAAATTAGCGGAAAAAGGTAGGAGAAACGGGGACCATGAGTTTGAAGGGTATGAAATTTCTGATAGGTTCAAAGGCTTAATATACATATACAAAATAGGTTTTCAATATATCAGAATTAAAAAGTTTAAGGAGTAAGACTATTTAACTTAAGAGATAGGGGACTCAAGGCTTGTGAATTTAAGTTGTTTATTCTAATTTAAATAATTCCTGCTTGTGGATCTTGTTGCATTATTACTTGTGTTTGCAGTACTCAAATAAATTCATCACTTTTCTTGAGCAGAATTTATGAAAATTTTCATCGCTAATGTGTTGCTAAATCCATCACTAAATTATGGATTTTTATTAGCTAGGGAAAATCTATCGCTAAATCCGTTACTAAATTCATGATTTTATTAGCTAGAGAAATTTCAGCTTTAAATCCGTCGCTAAATTCAGGATTTTATTAGCTAGAAAAATCCCGTAGTTAAGTCCGTAACTAAATTCCTCACTTTTCTTGAGCAGAATTTGCAAAAATATTCCGTCGCTAATCCGTCGCTAATCCGTCGCTAAATCCATCACTAAATCTGCCGCTAACTCCGTCACTAAATCCGTCGCTAAATTTTGGATTTTATTAGCTAGGGAAATGTTGCCATTAAATCCTTAGCTAAATTCTCAACTTTTCTTAAGTAGAATTTATGAAAATTTTTCTGTCACTAATCCGTCGCTAAATTCCATACTTTTCTTTAGTAGGATTAATGAAAAATATTCTATCACTAATCCGTTGTAAATTTTTATTTTAATGGAAAATCATAAATCCATTGCTATTCCCTTACTAATACATCATAATTTAGCTAGGGATTGATCCCTAGCTACAATTTCCTAGCTAAATAAACATTTTCTTTTAGTATTCTGGTGGATGATAATATCCATAGGAAAGAAATAAGGTTAGCATCTAGATGTGATTACTGCTTAGCAGCCACAAAAAGTATAGATCATTTGTTTTCAACAGGGAAAGATTGTTACAAAAGTATGAAATATGTTAGAAGTAGAAGTAGACATGAAAAAGAGTGAGATAACCCTTAAAGCCAGATTAAACAACTAGAGGCAGGAGCAGACAAAGAATTGTTTAAATGGATTAGAAATCACATACCTCACATTGCATTCTGGTGTTTATGGAAAGCTAGAAATAGAAGCAGTTTTGAGAGTATTCCAATGAATGCCAAAAATATATTTAAAAAAAAGAGAAAGTTCTTATATTATAGCCTGCAACCTGTTAAGAGTCAGGAATAGGAGCATGGAGGAGAATGTAAAGAAGGCATTGGGGCTTGCAACTATTAGAATGAAATTGCCAGATATAAAAACATTCATTTGAAGCAAGCCACCTCAAGGTGCATTAACTCTTAATATGGATAGGAGCTTCAAAAGAGATATGGGTGTGGCAGAAAAAGGAGGAGCAATAAGAGACGAGGAAGGAAGGGTTATGAAAGCCTTTTCAAGGAGTGGGATAGCCACATCAGCCTTGCATACAGAGATTATGGCCTTGCATAAAGGGCTATAAATCTGCAAAATAATAGATTTCAAAATATATGAGTCCAAGTAGACTCAATTTTATTAGTGGATCTAGCCACACAAAAAAATAGAATTGTGGAGGTTCAAAGGGAAAATTGAAAAAATCAGAAAGTTACTGATAGAACTGAATAGCAAAATGATACACACGTTTAGAGGGGCAAACACCCTGGCATATAAATTAGCAGAAGGGATTAAGAAAGGGTTTCAAGAATTTGATGGGGAGAATATCCCAAACAAGTTGAAAGGATTAATAAGGCTAGATAAAATAGGATTTCCTTATATTAGAATTCAAATGAATAAATATTAATAAAATAGGAATATAGGGGGGAAGGATGAAAGGAAGGCTTATATGTTGGGTTGCTTTCATATTTATTTTCCAATTGCTAAATATAATTTCAGGTTAAAGTCCCAAGTAAGTTCAAGAGTAACCCTTATCCTGAGGGGTGGATATGAGACTGTTTGGCATTTAAATTCACCTCTAACTTTTTGTTTGCACGTGTTTAGTTACTCAGACAGGTTATGCTTGGAGGGAAGAGCTCAAGCTATGGAACAAGACCCTTTGATTTTGTATATGCTATAAGGGGAAGGGAGAGTAGGGATGAACAGAGAACAGGAAAGCTAGTTTGTAGTCTTTGTTGTTTCTATTTTTTTGGTTTTCTATGAGTAGGTAGGAGCTAAAGGCAGAGAAAAGTGGATGCAGAGACAACCTCTGGGTGGGGTAGAAGGCATGAGCTAAAGCCATGATAGGGAGGAGGAAAAAAAATACACGAGGTATGGAATGAAAAATAGGAAGGGGAGGAGCAAAAAAACAAGCTTTTTGCTCGCTGCTTCCTATTTTCTTGGTTTTGTTGGTTTTATTTAGTGTGGATTGTTGCCTATAAAATGGAAAGGGGAAGGGACGAAAAGGGAAATGGGTTGGGAGGTTATAATTATATGGTAGTGGCTTTTTTGGGTTCCTTTGCAGGGCATGGGAAAAGAATAGGATAGAGGAGGTGGGGTAGAGCAAAGCAAATGGAGGAAAGACAATTGAAGAGGGGTGCAGAAGGGAGGCCTTGGACTTGCAAGGCTGAAAGTCTAGCTTGAATAGAAGAGCAAAAGAAAGAATATTTTCATGGGATAGAAGGGAAGGAGAACCTGATGCTTGTATGGGCCGAAGCAAAGGAGGTAGTAAGGGTAGAAAGGAGCAGCTTTACTATTTTGTATTTTTTTTCTATCATTAGACAGCTCATGCTATGGTTTGGTAGGGTAAAGGAGGGAAGAAAAAATTGGTAGGACGTCTGTAATAAGTTATATGGTATGAGCTTGTAGTTGGTCTTATGCAAAACACTAGGAGCACAATAGTTGACAAAGTAGGTGGAGTAGGAGAAGAGCATAACCAAACCGCAATTCAACTAAAATAAAAGCCTCAAGAAAGGTGCAAAATGGAAGTTAGGCACACTATAGAAAAAAGGAAAGAAGAATCTTATGTCAAGTAGGATAGAAGATAGAGAAGATGAAAAGAGGAGTAGAATCCTATATCAAGCGAGTAGAAACAAATCTATTCAGAGGAAGGAAGGAGTGCAAGACTAGATAAATGGAGGGGGAATTTTCTTTGTGTTATGTTTTCTGTTACATAGTTTTTTGTAGTTAATAAAGAATAGAAGGAGAATAGTAGAAGGCAGAGGAGGTGGAGAGGGAAAGGAGGAGGAGGACCATGCTGTAAATATTGAAAAAAATTAAAGGCAAGCTATGGAAGTGGAGCAGCATTCTCTATATCTATGTCTAATGGGATATAAGGCTAAAGAGACATGACATGAGGGGGCAGAAAGATTTAGGGGAGCATATGATGTGAACTTAAGAGGAAGGGAAGTAGTGAGGGCAAAAATAGAAGCTTTGAAAGAAGAATGATGCAGTGAGCTTGAGAGGTAGATGCAATGAGCTGATGTGGAAGGGATTGCCAAAGTAATTGTAGAGATCCATCTAGAAGAGGCAGAAACAGTCTTAGGCTTAGAGCATAAAAGAAAGCCAAGGCATGTATGTTAGTGCATGAGTTTAAGTATTTATTTGTGGGGAGTCTAGTGCATAGGTATGGTTGTAAAGGGGAAAGAGTAGTAAGGTTCCAACTTGTAACAATGGAATTCCTCCATGAAAAGAGAGGGTGTTATTAATAGAATAAACTTTAAAAAAAGAAGAATAAAAAGAATACAAAAAATAAGAAAAAGAAAAATAAAAACAATAAGAAGAATATGAATTATAAGAATAATAAGAAGAATATGAATAATAAGAAGAATAAGAAGAATAAGAAGAATAGAAAGAATATGAGGAGAAATAATAATAATAAGAAAAGGAAGAATAAGAAGAATAAGAAAAATTAGAAGAATACGAAGAATAAGAAGAATAAGAAGAATAAGAAAAAAATAGAAGAATAAGAAGAATAAAAAGAATAAGAAAAAAAAGAATAAGAAGAATAAAAAGAATAAGAAGAATAAGAAGAATAAGAAGAATAAAAAGAATAAGAAAAATAAGAAGAACAAGAAGAATAAGAAGAATAGAATAAGAAGAATAAGAAGAATGAGAAAAATAAGAAGAAAAAGAAGAATAAGAAGAATAATAAGAATAAGAAGAATAAAAAGAATAAAAAGAATAAAAAGAATAAAAATAATATGAAGAATATTAATAATAAGAAGTATAAAAAGAATAATTAAAAAAAGAAAAAAAGTAAAATAAGAAAAATTAGAAGAAAAAAAAATAAAAAAATATGACAAATAAAAGAAAGAAAAAAAAGAAGAATAAGAATAAGAAGAATAATAAAATTAAGAAGAATAACATGAATATGAATAATAAGTAGAATAAGAAAAATTAAAAGAATAAAAAGAATAAAAAGAATACAAAGAATAAACGAATGAGACAAATAAAAATAAAAAAAATTAAAAAAAATAAAAAGAATAATAATAATAAGAAGATTAATAAGAATAACAAGAATATGAATAATAAATAGAATAAGAAGAAAAATAAAAATAAAAATAATAAAAATAAGAATAAGAAGAATAAGAATAAAAAGAAGAAAAATAAGAATAAAAGAATAAGAAGAATAAGAAAAATAAAAAGATAAAAAAGAATAAGTAAAATAAGAAGAATAAGAAGAATAAGAAAAATAAAAATAATTAGAAGAAAAAGGAAAAAATAAGAATTAGAAGAATAAGAAAAAAAAGAAGAATAAGAAGAATAAATAAAATTAAAAACATAAAAATATTAAGAAGAATTAGAAAAATAATAGGAATAAAAAGAATATGAAGAATAATTAGAATAAGAATAGTAAGTAAAATAAAAAGAATAAGAAGAATAATAAGTAGAACAAAAAGAATAAGAAAAATATAACGAATAAGAAAAATAAGAAGAATTAGAAGAATTAGAAGAAAAGAAGAATAAAAAGAATAAAAAAAAATAGATAGAATAAGATATTAAAATGAATAAGAAAAATATTAATAATTAGTATAATAAGAATAATAAGAATTATAAGAAGAATAAGTAGAATAAGAAGAATAATAATAAAAAGAAGATTAAGAAGAATAAGAATAAAAAAAAGATTAAGAAGAATACCTAGATAAGAAGAATAAGAAAAATAAGAAGAATAAGAAGAATAAGAAGAATAAGAATCATAATAAGAATAAGAGAATAAGAAGAATAACTAGAATAATACTAATATGAAAAATAAATAAAATTAGAAGAATAAAAAGATTAAAATAATATAGAAGTAAAATAAGAATAAGAAAAATACGAAAAATAATAATTAAAATAAAAAGAATAAATGGTAAGAGATGAAAAAGAAGAATAAAAAGAATATAAAGAATTAGAAGAATTAGAAGAATAAGAAGAATAAGAAGAATAAGTAGAATAAGAAGAATAAGAAGAATAAGTAGAATAAGTAGAATAAGTAGAATAAGTAGAATAATAAAAAAAGAAGACTTGAAGAATAGGATTAATAAGAAGAATAAAAAGAATACAATAAATAAGTTGAATAAAAAGAATAAGAAGAATAATAATCATAAGAAGAATAAGAAAAATAAAAAGATTAAGTAAATAATTAGAATAAGAATAATAAGAAGAAAATAAAAATAATAACTATATGAAGAATAAGAAAAATAAGAAGATAAAATAATAAGAAAAATAAGAAAAATTAGAAGAATAAGAAGAATAAGAAAAAAAAGTAGAATTTAAGAATTTGAAGAATTTGAAGAATAAGATGAATTAGAAGAATAATATGAATAATAAGAATAAGTAAAATAAGAAGAATTAGAATAATGTTAAGAATAAGATGAATAAGTAGAATATGTAGAATAAGTAGAAGAATAAAAATAAAAAGAATATGAAGAATAAGAAGAAGAATAATAATAAACAGAATAATAGAAAAGGAATAATATGAAGAATAAAATGAATAGGAAGAATAAAAATAAAAATAATAATAATAATTCGAAGATTAAAATCAATAATAAAAATTGAACAAATAGTTGAATAAGAAAAATAAGAAGTATAATATGTATAAGTAGATTAACAAAAATAAGAAGATTAAGAATAATAACTAGAATAAGAAGAATAAGAAGAGTAAAATAATAAGAAGAAAAAATATAATAAGAATAATAAGAATAATAAGAATAATAAGAACAAGAAAAATAAGAAAAATAAGAATAATAAAAAGAATAAAAAGAATAAAAAGATTAGAAGAATATATAAATAAAAAAAGAATAAGAAGAATAAAAAAAATAAAAATTAGAATAAAATGAATAAATAGTAAAAGATGAAAAATGAAATAAAAAGAATTTGAAGAATAAAAAGAATAATAAGAAAAAGTAAAATAAGAAAAATATGAATAATAAGAAGAAAAAGAAGAATTAAATGTATAATAATCATTAGAAGAATATGAAAAATAAAAAGAATAAGTAAATAATTAGAATAAGAAGAATAATTAGAATAATAAAAATAAGAACAATATGAATTAGAAGAAAAATAATAAGATTAAGAAAAATAAGAAGAATAAGAAAAATTAGAAGAATAAAAGAATAAAAAAGAATAATAAGAATAAAAAGTAAAAGAAGAATAAGAAGAAGAAGAATAAGAGAAGAAGAAGAAAAAAAATATAAGATTAAGAATGAAAAGAAGAAAAAAAATAAGAAGAACAAAAAAAAATAAAAAGAAGAATAAGAATAAAAAGATGAATAAAAAGAATAAGATGAAAAAGAAGAATAAGAAGAATAATAAAAATAATAAGAAAAATAAGAATAAAAAAATAAGAATAAAAAAATAAAAAGAATATGAAGAAAAGGAATAAAAAAATGAAATTAAATAAAAAGAAGAAAATTAAGATTAAGATGAATAAAAAAGAATAAGAAGAATAAGAAAAATAATAATAATAAGAAAAAAAGAAGAAAAAGAAGAATAAGAATAATAAAAATAATAAAAAGAATAAGAAGAATAAGAAGAAAATGAAGAAAAAGTTGAATATGAAGAATAAGTATAATAAAAATCAATATAAATATAAAAAGGATAGGAAGGATAATAAAAATAATAAAAAAAATAAAAATAATAATAATAATAAGAATAAAACGAATAAGAAGAATGAATAGTATAAGAAGGATAGTAAGAATAGTAAGAATACGAAGAATAGGAAGAATAAGAAAAATAAGAAGAATATGAAGAATAAAAAGAATAAGAAAGATAAGAAAATTACGAAGAATAAAAAAAATAAAAAAAATAATAAGAATAAGAAATGTAAAAAGAATATGAAACATAAGAAGAAAAAGCATGATTATAAGAATAAGAAGAATAAGATGTATAAGAAGAATAAGAATAAAAAAAAGAATAAGAATAATAAGAAGAGTAAGAATAATAAGAAACTTAATAAGAGTAAAAAGAATAAAAAGAATATGAATAATTAGAAGAAAACAAGAATAAGACGAATAAGAATAATAAAAAAATATGTAGAAAAAGAAGAATAAGTAGGATAAAAACAATAAGAAGAATAAGTAGAATATAAAGAATAAGAATAAATAAAAGAAAATGAAGAATAAATAGAAAAAGAAAAATAAGAAGAATAAGAAGAATAAAAGAATAAGAAGATTTATAAAAATAAAAGAATAAGTAGAAAAAGAAAAAAAAAGAATATGAAGAATAAGAAGACCAAAAAAAATATGAAGAATATGAAGTATAAAAAGAAAAGGAAGATTAAAAAGAATAAGAAATAATAATAATAATAATAATAATAATAATAAGAAAAATAAGAATAATAAGAAGAATAAGAATAATATTCTGAATAATTAGAATAATAAGAATAAGAAGGATAAGAATAATAAGAAGAATAATAAGAAGAATAATAAGAATAATTAGAATAAGAAGAATTAGAAGGATAAGAAGGATAAAAAGAATAAAAAGGAAAAAAGAATGAGAAGGATAAGAAGAATAAGTAGAATAATAAGAATTTGAAGAAAAATAAGAATAAGAATAATAAAAATAATAAGCAGAATAAGAAGAATTAAAAAAATAATAAAAGTAAGAAGAAGAAAAATAAGAAAATTAGAATAAAAGAACAAAAGAAGAATAAGAAGAATAAGTAGAATAAGAAGAATAAGAAGGATAAAAATAATAAGAAAAATATGTGGAATAAAAAGAATAACAAGAAATAAAATAAAAGAAGAATAAAAAGAAAGAGAAAAATAAGAAGAATAAGAAAATAAGAAGAATAATAAGAATTAAAAGAATAATAAGAATAATAATAATAATAATAAAAGGTATATAAGAAGAAGAATAAAAACAAGTAAAAGAATAATAAGAATAATTAGAATAATAAGAAGAATAATAAAAGTAAGAAGAATAAGAAGCATAATAAGAATAAAAAGAAAATAAAGAATACGAAGAATAAGAAGAATTAGAAGAAAATAAGAATAATAAGAATAAGAAAAATAAAAAGGATAAATAGAATAGGAAAAATATGTAGAATAAGAAGAATAAAATGAAATAAAAAAAGAAGGAAAAAAAAGAACGAGAAAAATAATAAGAATAAGAAGAATAAGAAAAAAAAAGAATAAGAAGAATACGAAGTATATGAAGAATGAAAAAGAATTTGAAGAAAAATAAAAATAATTAAATATAAACAACAAGAAGGATACAAAGAATAAGAAGGATAAGAATAATATGAAGGAGAAAAAGAATAAGAAGAATAATAAAAATAAGAAAAAAAGTAATAAAAAGAGTAATAAAAAGAATAATAAAAAGAATAAATAGAATACTTACAAAAATAAAAAGAATATGAATAATAAAAAAATAAGAAGAATTATAAGACAGAAGAATAACAAAATTAAAATAATAGCAACAATAAGAGGAATAATAAGAATAAAAAGAATAATAAGAATAAAAGAATAAGAAGAATTAAAAGGATACGAAGAATAAGAAGAATTAAAAGGATACGAAGAATAAGAAGAATAAAACAATTAAAAGAATAAGTAGAATAAGAAGAATTATAAGAATTAGTAGAATAAGAAGAATTAGAAGTATAACAACAATAAGAAGAATAATAAGAATAATTAGAATAAAATCCATAATAAGAATAAGAAAAATATGAAGAATAAAAAGAATAATTAGAAAAAGAAGAATTAGAAGAATAAGCATAATTAGAAGAATTAAAAGACATAGAGGATTTAGAATAATTTAAAGAATAATATAAATAAAAAGAATAAAATGAATTATACAACTTAGAAGAATAAGAAGTATTAGAAGAATAAGATGAATAAGAAGAATAATATGAATAAGAAGAATAAGAAGAAGATGATGAATAAGAAGAATAAGAAAAATAATAAGAATAATAAGAATAAGAATAATAAAAACAATAATCATAATAATTAAAATAAGAAGAATAAGAAGGATAAGAAGAATAAGAAGAATAATAGGTATAATTAAAATAAGAATAATAAAAAGAATAAATAGGATAAGAAGAATAAGTAGAATAATACGAATAATAAGAATAATAAAAATAAGAAGAATAAAAAGAATAAGCAGAATAAGAAGAATTAGAAGACTTAGTAAAGAAAGAAGAATGAAAACAATAAGAAAAATAAGAAGAAAAAGAAAAATAAGAAAAATAAGAAGAATAAAAAAAATAAGAAGAATTACAAAAAAAAAGAAGAATAAGAATAATAATAATAACAAAAATAAGAAGAATAAGAAGGATATCAAGAAAAAGGAGAATAAAAAGAACGAGAAAAATATGAAGAATAGTAAGAATAATAATAAGAATAAGAATAATAAGATTGAGAAAATTGAGAAGAATAAGATGAATAAGATGAATAAAAAGAATTATAATGATAAGAAGAATTACAAGTATAAAAAATAAGAATAATAA